>PVKU01005711.1:0-119723 GCA_004027475.1 Anoura caudifer | reverse complement strand
GGTATCCAGGCATGCAATATGAAAAACAGAGACATTTATTGAACAAGATACAAGAAACATTGTACATTCGCGACAGCATGGATGGAGCTGGAGAGCATTATGCTAAGTGAACTAAGCCAGGCAGTGAAGGACAAATATCATATGATCTCACCTTTAACAGGAACCTAATCAACAGAACAAACAAACAAGCACAATATAATCAAAGACACTGAAATTGAGAAGGGGTTGATAGTCACCAGAGGGGAGAGGGGAGGGAATTTCAGGGGGAAAGGGGAAGAGTTTGGAGCAACAAGTATAAAGGTCACATGGACAAAAACTAGGGGGGGTGGAAATGGGAGGGGGGTGGGGAGGGCTGGGGCGGTGGGCTGGAATGGGAGCAAAAGACAGAAAACTGTACAAAAACAAATAAAATAAAATAAAATAAAGAAACATTGTACATAGGACAATGACATCTCAGTCCCCTTCAAAGTAGGCACCTTGGGACTTCAGACAGTTCTCCCAATAGCCATTAGCTACTGCATCATATTATCCTGAATCTCATTGATTGTCTGAAATCACTTCCCTTTCAAAGGTCATTTTAGTTTCAGGAAAAGCCAGAAATCACAGGGAGTCAAATTTGGGCTGTAGCAGGGCTGAATTACCTGGGTGATTTGATGTTTTACCAAAAAATGCTGCACGAGACGTGATGCGTGAGAAGGCATATAGTCTTAATGATGGTGTCAATCAATGAGGCTGCAGCCTTCTGAATCATCCAAATATTTCTGACAAGGAATGTTCAAGCTCAGTGCAAAATTGGATGCAGATCCATTGCTTTCCTCACTCAGTCATTTTTAATGTGAGGGCTACACAGTAAACATGCTCACTCAATGGTATCTACCACTCCCACAGACCAGTACAGTGAAGTGGTCATTGTTCATGCATACACATTCCAATCCACTCTCCTTGACTGCCATGTTACATGATGTTATGCAAACCACTCTCATTATATTAACAATGGCTGGACTTACTAGAGATAGGCCTTGTGTGTGTGAGAGAGAGAGACAGAGAGAGAGAGAAAATGCTATATCTATCTCATATCCAATAATTATGTAATATAAAGATATAAAAATATATCAGCATGCATGTATATATGTGTGTATATGCATACACATATAATTGTGAATACATACACATATGTAAATAAATATAGATTATTTAAAAAGATTATGCATACACCTAAAGAGAAAGAAATAATTGTGTTTGGAGAAAATTACTCAACAAACCTTCCTCTGTATTTATCTTTTTTAGTCATTTTATACTATTAAATCTGCCACTTTGAATTATATCTTTTTTTTAATAAGACAAAAGATCTAATTACAACAAATCCTTTCTTATTAGGGTAAACAATGACTAATTGCGATATGATGCTAATTCAGTATGCCAGAAAGCTTGTAATGAAATAAGACTCAAATCATATTAGAGTGCAGATACTATGCTTCATGATCATTTTAAACAGCATTATAGTTGGAGGTTAATAGCATGCATGTCCTGGAGAAAGAGCATATTTTATTTGATCAGGTAGGTTAACAACTGACAAAACAGTGTTGTTGTGAGACCCTTGATTGCCAAGCACCTTCTTTCTACTTGCAGTTATTTAAGGAGAACATTACTGATTTCTTTAAAGAGACTAATTGGAAGTGAATGAGCTTTCACAGTTTATCAGTTTAAACAGCAACATAAATCATCCTAGTTGGTGTACTCTTTCCAATGCCAACGGGTGGTACTGTGGAGGTGGAATTTCACTGAGCCATTTCATGATCACAAATGCATCATGTAGTCATGATGTCTAATGTTAAAAGTATAAGTGGGTCGTTTAGATCAAAATCTGCACTATTTCTGCTTTTTTTTTTCTTTTTGTAAACCTTAACCCTTATTCAACTAAAAATAAAACTAGGAATTCCACTGTTTAGAACATATGAGATGCTCTGGTTTAAAGGTTTAAAAGAGCATAGTGTTTTTATTAACATCTGCTCAGGATTCCAGAACAGCACATCCAAAATAACCCTAGAGTACTTTGAAGTAGTTGAAAATTTGCACTTTTGGAAGCTGCATGTTCAGTAGCTTAAATATTATTCATGTCAATTATATATTTACACATGTTTTGGAGTGTCAGTTTTCCATATTTGCTCAGAATTTTTTAAATTACTTTTATCTTTTACTGTCTGTGTGTATGCTTCCTTTCAAATAAATTCAGTTTTTATAATAGCACACAATTTGCTTGAGAAATGAATGAAAAAATCAGTTTTTGTGTTGGGTTTTTAATTTTTATTTTATTTTTAACTGGTCTTCAGAGTTTGTGTGACTCCCTGAAGCTGTGTGTAAAAAATTACATTACATGCATTTTTCAGAAAACAGTTTCTATAACTTTTATAAGGCTGTTAGACAGGTTTTCAGTTCCCCAATATAAATAACATTAACTTTAGAATATTAATTCTTCACAAACTAATGAATTAATTTTGATAGTAAAGTACAGTGGTATCCCTTACTTGAGGGAGATATGTTTGAGGACCACCTGAGGACTCTTGAAACATCAGACAATACTGACACCTGGTATACTGTTTTCTCCTGTGCATATATACCTATGGTAAAGTTTAATTTACAAATTAGGCATAGTAAGACATTAACAACAAACGCACATCATAAAATAGAAAAAACTATAACAATGTACTATAATAAGTTATATAAATGTAGTCTCTCACACAACATATCCTACTGTACTATGCGCAGGCTTTTTCTTGTGATGATGTGAGATGACAGAATGCCTACATGATGAGATGAAATGGTGAATGACATAGCATTGTAAGGTAGCAGGAGGCCGTTATAAGGGTTACATGAATACAATTACTGCAATACCAGAGACTCAATCTGAAAAGACAGACAACCACTAAGACATTAACCAGCAGGTAACATATACAGCATGAATATGCTAGACAAAGAGATGATTCAAGTTCTGGGTGGGACTGAGTAGGATGATGTAAGATTTCATCATGCTACTTAGAATGGTGGGTGATTTAAAATTTATGAATTGTTCATTTCTGAAATTTTCCATTTAATATTTTCAGACCATGGTTGACAGTGAGTAAAAGAAACAGAAAGAGAATCTAACTGTGGATAAGAAGAGACTACTGTATCTGTAAATTAAGAATGTGCCTGTTTATTGGATATATATCTAGAATATCTTGAGTGAAAGCAGTGTCAACAATCTGACAATCAGCTTTGTTATCTATAACACCATTTATGTGCAATTCAAATTTCACTTCATGCATTATACCCTTTTGGGTTTTTTTGCTACACTATTATCTTCATTGACTAATTCTCTTTCTTGATTATCCACTTTTGTAGACTTTCATGATTTTATCACCAAGATAAAAGAAACTAACCCATTGACATTCTTTACTACCTGCACTTGAACTGAATAACATATGTGCAGTAATCAATCACTGAATAGCATTGAAAGAAATGATGTGATCGGTTGTTAATCATGATATGCAACTGTTACTCATAAGTTGATTTGTGAACCGAACAAATAGCATCAAAGTTTGTACTTCATGCAATCACTCACAGATAATACATTATGTAGGATACTTGTATTCAATATTTAGTAAAAATGTCATTTAAATATAAGGGAAAGTACTTTTTCAGGTTGATAAAAACTGGGAAAAATTATAACCACTTTATCATAAATATATAGACATATATGGAGGAACTTCTTCAGGCTGAAGGGAAACATGCATACAAGAAAGAAAAAATTCTAGAAAGATTTATTTGAATAACTTTAGAAAGCATGAAATTTTTCTTCTTTTCATTTTTCTAAAAGCTGGTTGACAGTTTCAATCCAAAAAAAATAAATCTATTGTGTGATTCATAATATAGGTAATTGTAAAACATATGAAAAATCTTACCAAGAATGTGGTAGTATAAAGGGAATTGAAGTATGCAACATTCTTATATTTTACATGAGGCATGCATGATATTACTTATATGTAGATTCTGGTAAGAGACAGAATATTATAATCCACACATTAATAACTATAAAATTGATATAGGCAAAAACACCAACATATGAATTAAAACAGAGTACTAAAATCTTTTGATTAATCCCAAAGTAGGCAGTAAATGAGAAAGAGTGCAAATGAGAAAAATTAAACAATGGAAGTTTCATATCAAAATACATCAGTAATTGCCCTGTTTATAGACTAGATAGGAAGTTTCAAATATACATTGTCTAAAAGAAATTAATTTGAAATGTAGACATATATAGCTTTGATAAAATGGGAAAAAGGTAAACCATTCAAAAGGTAAATGTAAAAACCCTGGCCAATGTAACTCATTTGGTTGGAACATTGTCCCATAGACTGAAGGTCATGGGTTCAATTCCCAGTCAGTGAACACATGCAGGTTGTAGGTTTGCTCTCTGGTTGGGGCACATATATCAAAAGATGATGACCAATCAATGTTTCTGTTTCACATTGATATTTGTCTCTCTCTCTCCCTCTCCCTTCTTCTCTCTCTAAAAACAATGAAAAAAATGTCCGCAGGTGAGGTTTAAAAAAAAGCAAAAGTAAACATAAGAGGTTATTTTGTCTATATTAACATCAGTTTGGATATTAATATAATAAATCTTATGAGAAAGGACAACCATTAATAATTAAGGATCAGTTCATCAGGAATATATGGCAATCATAAATGTGCGTGCACTTAATTAAAGAGCTTCAAAAACAGGCCAATATATAGATCATGTATCATATTGGGTGGGCCAAGGAGTTTGTTTGTTTTCTGTGAAATGGCTCTTCTAGTACTTAATTGCCTTTAACTTCATTCAAAACAATTTTGTTAGATTGTATTGTGACAGCTGTCATAACAGAATTCATTAAAAAACATAAAAATTGGTGAATTTTTGTGTGGCCATTTTAATGTTAAAGATGGAAGAAAATATGCAGCATTTTTGGCATATTATGCTTTATTATTTCAAGAAAGGAAAAAAATGCACCTGAAAGACAAAAAGATATGTAGTGTATGGAGAAGGTGATGTGACTTATTGAATGTGTCAAAAGTGGTTTGCAAGGTTTTGTGCTGAATATTTCATGCTGGATAATGCTCCACAGGGTAGACCAACTGGTCAGGTAGATAAGTTGAAGTTGATAGCAATCAATTCGAGACATTCATTGAGAACAGTCAACATTATACCATGTGGGAAATAGCTGATGTACTCAAAATATGCAAATCAATAAAGTTATTGGTGATAATTAAAAATGTGTCTTTTATTTTACAGAAAATAACTAAATGAACTTTTGCCCAACACAATAGAAATATACATTTGAAACCTATATAATCTCATTAAGCAATATTACCACAATAAATTTAATGAAAAAGAAATACTTTCACTGGAAAAATGTAAGAAATAATTTAATAAAACTTAAAAAATAAAGAAAAAACAGAAAAATTCAGTACTGTAGTTTGAGATTGTAATACATACTATATTCCTGACTTTAATGGAGCCTCTTCATCTTTTAACCCCAGTCCCTTGTTATAGTAAATAAGCATAAATTCTATCTTAAATATGAGGTTTAAAGGTAAAAAGATATGCAACTTGTTTAGCACAGGGCTGTGGGACACATAAAAATTTCTGTTAAGAGTACTGTTTCTTTTAATTTATAACATTGCAACATATAAAGAAGAAAAGCCCATTCCAAAACCTTGGAATTAGCAGTAATGCATTCTCAAAAATAACTTGCTTGAGCTTTGCTATATTTTTTCTTTTGAGTGCTAAAATCTTCCAGTTTTTTCAATAACCTTTCTACCTAAGCACTTTGTTCTTTAGATTCTGTCCTTTTCATTCTATAAAAATTGATCTCTCAAAGGTTGTGTCATGCTCTTCTAGATTAAATGATCTCACCTTTTTAGACCTCATGTTCTTTGATGTGTTTTTCATATTGTAGAAACTGAACAACCTTTCCTCTTTTGAAACGATGTCTTCATTCTGGTTTCCCATCACACACCTCTTTGAAATGTTCTCATGTCTGTGCTTTATTCATCTCTTTACCTTTTTATTGTCACTTTATTTGTAATGTTGTTGGGTTACAGTTGTTCCACCATTTTTTCCCCATTACTCTCCCCTGCCTCCCCGCAGTCAATCCCTATGCCATTGTCCCTGCCCATGAGTCCTTTATTCACATTCCTTGACTTGCCCCTCCCTGTTCTTTCCTCCATTATCCCCTTTGCTCCTGGTCACTGTCAGTCTGTTCTTTATTTTCATGTTTCTCATTCTATTTTGCTCATTTGTTTATTTTGTTGATTAGATTCTACTTATAGGTGAGATCATATGGTATTTTTCTTTCACTGATTGGCTTATTTCACTTACCATAATACTCTCCAGTTCCATCCATTTTGTTGCTAGGGGTAAGAGTTCTTTCTTTCTGCTGTGTAGTATTCCACTGTGCAATTTTTGTTTCCTCCTCTGCTTGGGATGATGTATTCCAAAGATCTGATTACATTTCTGTGTCCCCTTCTTTCAAGACAAACATCTGTGGGACTTGTTTCTCATTATCCCAGTGATCCCCTCACTGTTGATGATTATAAGCTACATTTTCAACCCTTAAATAACAATTTGTCATTTATCTTAAATTTAAAATACTGAGCACTTTGCACTATGATTCACTATGCAAGAAGTTGTCTTTCTCTTTGTTCATATTAAACAAATTTAAATGTCAGGTTAATTTTTCTTCTACAATTTGTCTGGAAAGTCAACACTGACTTTCTTATTGACACCTTCATCACCATGATTCACCGAGAAAAGTTCATTTACTGGACTTTAATCCACTCTTGGTCTCTTCCTTTCAATCCTTCCTAAAAACCAGTAACCAATTCAGTCTTCCTTAAATAATAATATCTGCCTCATAGTCCTTAATTCCCTTATAAGTTTCAATGATTGCATCATAAATGTTTATTCAAATTATTCTGTGATATTGTCAGGTTTTTATAATCTGATACTCTTCAGTAAGCCAACAGTTTTATCCGTCTCTCCTTTGAAATATATGTTCCCATCATTATTCCTGGTTAAGTCATGCATCTTTTCCCCCTTTCTTATGAACCATCTATCTCCATGATTCATTACTGGGGCTCATACCAAATTGCTTACCACACTCTAGAAAACTTGCTCTCTCTCTCTCATCTTCAGCTGAGAGTTCCCTCACTTAAGAAGTTTGTATATAAAGAACCAACTGACAGTTACCAGAGGGGAGGAGGGAGGAGGGTAACAGGGAAAAGGGGGAAGGGGGCAAGCAAAGGGACATGAATAGAGGACTCATGGGCACAGGCTATGGAGTGGGGATTGACTGTGGGAATGGGGAGGGATGAGGTAGGGGTGAGCAATGGGCAAAAAAAGGTGGGACAACTGTCACTGAACAACAATAAATGAAAAAAATCTAGAAATATAAGAAGAGATATAAAAATACTATATTAAAGAAAAAAGACTAAAAACACTATAAAATGGAATTGAATATACACACACACAAAGAAGTTTTTGTTTATTTTACTGCCATTCATCTCCCTGCATTTACTTGCTGCACCACTATTTAAACTCTTGCGTCTCATATTTCAACTTAATCTCCTATGATCAGTGAGGACTCTGCCAACCATATATCAGTTTTGTGGGCTGCCTCCCTATAGCTTCTGCTACTGGAGGCATTAACGGGAGGCAGAAAAATCAGAGATGGAAGAAGTATTTAGGTTGTTTTGAATTGCTTTCAGTTACAGGTTTCCTTTTGGTTCTTTTCAGCATCATAACAGCAGTGCACCTTGACTTGTGAGGTAGCAATTCATAAAATAATAGCAGTCCACCTGCGTTTAGGTTTTCCAACACTCCTAGAACCAGCTTCATCATGACCCCCGGGAGACACCAACACCATCCTCTGACAGCCTTTTTTCAAGGTCTGTGTCTCTGTTCCACACAGTCCTTTCTCTGAGCTCCTGATATATCTATACCAGACATGGACTGCCCCCTCCTTAGGAGTCACAATTTCAGCCCTACAAAGCTTCTCTGGGCTTTTCAACTTTAATAATTCCAACTTTTTTTGTTAGCTGTTAACTGCTTCCTGCAGTTACTACCATTGTGATAATTTAATGTTTCTCTATTTGCCATAACAGTTCTTCAATAATATTAACAATTGTTTTTATAAAAATATCCCTATCAAAATAACTGGAATGGTATCTCTCCCCTGCCTGGACCTTGTTTAGTAAACCTCTCCTCTTTTTCTTCCTGTATGCTATATTATGACATCT
The DNA here is from genome assembly GCA_004027475.1 of Anoura caudifer. NCBI lineage: Eukaryota > Metazoa > Chordata > Mammalia > Chiroptera > Phyllostomidae > Anoura > Anoura caudifer. Next base: position 111,404 of record PVKU01005711.1, on the reverse strand, counting down.
GTCATTTTAAGGGATTTATTTTCTATATTTTATTCCAAAACACACAAACTTTCTTGAAGGCAGGGTACTTTTCTTTCTGCACTCGCAGAACCTAACACATAGCCTGATGCATCACATACATTTGTTTAAGTGAACAAAAGAATGAATGACAGCATTGAATTTTCCAAGCTCTCGATTTCTGTCAAACAGTGATGAAGCATTCTGGAAGACTGACTGTGTAAGCTGCATGTCAGAGCAGAACAGGAAGCTGTCTAGCTGGAGGCTGCCAGGAGCACTGGCTTCCCAGTCAATGACTCACCACTTACCCAGGTTTTCATCACTGTCTAGGAAAGGACAGAAGGATCATTCATCTTTCTCTCTGAGAGTGTGTGCTACATGCTTCCTTCTGAGAAAGAGCTTATATCAAAATTTCTTTCAAAAACCTCCATGTGTTAAACTATGTTTTTAAATGCTTACCAAAGAGTGAAAAATATGAAGATGAAAAGTGTTATATTGCTATTAAATAATGTAAACTAAACTTAATTGGTACCATTTACAAACATTAATTTGTAATAAAATATAATATTGTTATGCATACCACTTTAATATTTTCTATAATTGTCATTTTTCTTTCTGGTGGTTGATTGATTATTGACTTAACACTTTATCCATTTAGTGGCCTTATCTGAGAAATCATCCTGAATTTATTTTAAGCATATTACTATTTTAAACTGTTGTATTCTAAGAATAAATTAACCTATCATTCTAAAATTTACAGGACATTATCTTTGAATTATAATAAAATGAAAAAATATAAGAGTTATAAATTTTCACATGAATAATACATTCAGGTATCACTGTTACCACACAAATCTCTCTTTTAATAGTAGAGAGCCTATAGATAATAACAAAAATTAAAGCATTATCTTAAAATTTTAGTTAATAAATGCACACAGTTGAGTGAATGGAGTAAGTTCATACTTTTCCAGGCATATAAACTGAAAGAGGATACTGAGAGATATACATGAGCACTCTTACCAAATTATTTATATTATATCTCTCCTTTTCCTAATCATAGTTTCTTTTTCTGAAGCTATCTTCTCCTATCTTCTTTTTCATAATCCCTGATATCAATAGTCAACCTAAAATTATTTGTGATTATCTTAAAGTGGATTTAGAAAAAGAAGGTGTCTTTCAGTATATAGAAAGTGTATTTTCTTTACACATAGTCAATTGTAAAAGTCCTTCTCAGATAACCTGTAAAACTGAGTGTATTCTGTCTTTATTCAACAATGAACTGATTCATCCCTCCCCCAATAAGGAATAATAGCTATGTAATTCATACTGCTCTTTACAGGGATGACACCATCTTCTTTAGGAGAAAGAAGGCTCTACATGCCTTTCCTCTAGGAGCAAGTGACTACAGTTGTATATACCTAATCCATACACTTTTCCACTGTTTGGACTCACTGACAATTAGGCTTCACACAGGATCAGCATGGTTAACAATTAAACATCCTGAGCTCACCTAGTAGTCCACAGGATTGTGACTTGACTAAAAGATAAGTCGTAAAATACACATTAAGAGCCTAATGAGGTACAGATTATAAAAGGAAAGACAAATTATAAAATGTGCACAAATTAATGGGACTGTTTCTACAAATCAGTATTAGGCAGTATGGTGGCTAGGAAAATAACATTCTTCCCTTGGGGGGGGGGGGTTATAAATGTAGTATAATGAGCAACACCTTGGTAGCCAGAAGTTAGGCTGCCATGAAATGCCTTCAGTAGGAAATGGAATTGCCAACACGATCCATTCTGATCAAAAAGACATATTTACTGTTAATGAGCACCCTCTGTCTTTTTGTTCATGTTGCCTTTACAAATTCAAGAACCACACAAGTGGAAATGATGCTAAAAAGGAAGAAAGTGTTGCTTCTTGAAGTAAGGGAGAAAAGTCAGTTGGTTGTGTATATGTGTTAAATTGTTCCAATAGCCATTTAAGCTCTTCTTTGTTTCTTACATCTTTGGTTTATGAAATAATAGTTGGAAAATTTAAAACTAAAACATATTTCTGAAAATAGGAGTTAAGCATTTATGATATCAATCATGTCTAAGCCACATCTTTCTCCTTTGTAAGCAGTCAGGCCAAATCACAACGGGAAGGAAAAAATGCCTCTTTTATGTGCTTTTATTATATATACCAGCGTTGTCACCCTACCCTGATTGAAATGAGCTGGGAGAGGGAAAATAAGTGAATTCACATTGTAATACTAGCAGGCAAAAAAAATTGTTATATGATGACCTTTCATTTTTCTAAGTTTTGCATGCATTGTTCCATTTTTTTTTCTCTAGAATGTTCATCCTTGTTTTATGTAGTTGGTAAAAATAAACTCATTCTTTATGTCTCAGCTCAAACTTTAAAGTTCTTGGTAGCTCATGTCCCTGGTTTGAGCACAAAGAGACTGTGCTTCAGTTTTAATACTTATTACCTCTAGATTTTGGTTCTTTATGTGCCAGGTGCACAGAGAGCACTTAATATAATCTACTCAATAGTTGTATATATTAATGATTAACAGTATTTTATATAAAATTATTTCATCATTTGCATTTTCAGAAGAGACAGAGATTTTAGAATTTTAGTCAATATAACACTTGATTGGGAAAATATATTTGGGTACAAAAGGAATTTTCTAAGCATCTCCAAATTTTAAATTTGTATGTATAATTATACTGTTTGAGATATTACTTTCTGCAATCCCTGATAACTTGTAACTTTGCATCCTTGCCATGCTATTGAGCTTGCTGGTCCCTAGGTTGAATTTGCTCTTAGTTGCTTTTGTCCAGGGACAAAGTTCCTGGACTCCTGATGAATTTTGGATTGCTGTAACTTACCGATCTAAATCTTCTCATTGCAACCAGTTCATAGTCTGGGCTTCTGCTACTGACATTCTAACACTTCCTACTGCAGCAGCTTGTAAGGGTAGCCTTTCTTTAATACTATTTCTCTTCTCCTACTTATGCACTTTCAGATAGTAATTTGATTTTTACTTTACATGGACAGTTTTCTATCTTCCCTGTTCTGTCATTTCTATCTGGAAAGATGTCTTGTTTCTCCTCATAATCACCATAGTTAGCTTTTGAAAAGTTTGAAGATTGACATCTGCAAATTGTGAGGATCAGGCCTTGTTCAACATATAGAGTCTCTTCTGGCAGTTTGTGTATTATACCCCCACCTAGAATGGGCAAGTGTCACAACAAATCCTCAAACTCTCCACTCTCTCCCAGGTCCTATGACAGGCCTTGGGCACAATAATTAGCGGGGACTAAGAATAATTAGGGTGAAAAAACATGGTAGCAAGGAGGAAATAAAATCAGTTAGGAAGCAAATCTAAGTTTTCTTTCCTTAGATGATAATCCCTGTAAGAGCTGGAACAATATCTTGTCTTTGCAACTCCTGCTAAATATTTGATGGTATCAGAATATTTAAATTAAACTAAAAGTTTGACTTCACATTGAAATAATCTATAACTCAGCATTTTTCTCTTCACTTTCAGAAATTTCAGTATTTCTATAATTGTTAATAATCATCAATATATACTGAAATCTAGCTTTAACCAAGTGTGGATTGCATACTAAGCATATGCAATATATTATAGTAAAAAATTTAATAGCCTACCTAGGAATATTTACCAATATACTGATAATCAATTCTCTTGATTGTAATAGTTGTCATTTTCTTTTTTGTTTTAAGGACTTTTTAAAATTTTAATTTTCTAATTAAATTTATCAGGGAAACATTGGTTAATAAGATTATATAGGTTTGACGTGTACATTCCCATGATACATCATTTGTATATTCCATTGCATGTCCACCACCCAAAGTCAAATCTCCTTTCATCACCATGTACTTTACCATCTTTACCCTTTTCTACCCCTCCACCTGACTTCTTCTGGTAACCAGCATACAGTAGTCTATGAGTTTTTGTTTGCTTACTTTTTCCTGCTTGTTCATTTGTTGATTTCATTTTTTATATCCCACATATGAGTAAAATCATATGGTTCTTAACTTTTTCTGTCAGGCATTTTTCAAAGAGGTTCATAGAAACCCAAGGGTTTTATATCTTGAATCAATAAGTTCATTGAACATAGGAAGAAAACAATCATGCTTTCATTTTGGTAACAATTAATTTAAGCATTTTCTTTGAATTCCTTATGAGTATAGGCAACAAAGTATAGAGTATTAATAATAACTGTGACTTGGTCACCAAAAGGTATTTCATATTTGAATCATTGCTTTGTTTTATAATCCTATGGAATATGTATATATTTAAAAGTATTATTATGGTGAGTCCATGGGCTTTGCCATTCAAAGGAGTACCTAGAACAAGAAGTTTAAGAATATTTGCTCTCATGTATTTGTGTTTGGTATATTTACTTAGAAAATAATCTCTGTGTATTAAAACTTTTCATGTATATCTTAAATGTTTCCTCCTAGAAAATACTCAAGGATGAGACCAATAAAATTTTTGCTGGCTTTTTTAGGCTGTCTGGATGTTTTCAGTGAAGCAACATATATTGCGAGGTTATAAAGAGAAAGTTATTTTATAAAATTATATCACTATATCAAAATAAAGCTTTATATGACTAAATTTAAGCTGTCTATTCCATGAATTCTCCAGCCTGATGGAATTCTTTCTCCCATGCTACTCATAAATGACACAAGCCTCAAATTGAGTTATAGTTAAAGCTCAGATTTTCTTCTACTCTCTGGAAATATCCAGGCACGATGCAGGAATTTTTCCTACTCACCTCAGTTACATACTTACTTATTCTTGGGTGTCTTAACTTGCATTTTTCTCTCTATGTTGTGTCTTTCTAGGTAGGGGGAAAAGCCTCTTTTCATTAATTTTCGATAAGACCATGTGTACTGAATTTGTATTTACTCATGTTTTCTGGTGAAGAATTTAATAAAATTGAGTTGTTCAATAACATGTAAAACATATTGTGCACTAATATATGCATAATATTTATAGTAATATATAGAACAATTAGAAATTAATTTGGGTATTAGACTTGTGTTGAAATATACTAGGTCATACCTTGCTCTATAAATTTTTTAGGGTCAGTACCTACCATCTTGCTTAAACCTTTGTATATGAACTTGTGCTATTTTCACCATTTTATCTTGATAATTATTGAATTGTTTCTTCATGACACTTCACAGAAAAATCAACTCTTTTTATTCTGTATAGAAGTGTTTGTTTTTTTTTTTTCACTTCTAGTTATATTACCCATGTTCTAAATATTATAGCAATGATGACATACAATTTTTGCTAGGAAATTCTACCAGATAATAAATTAAATTTGTTTTTTATTCCTAAGACATGGATAATGGCATGGATGCCAACCAGTCAATCAGAGGATATAATGGCAATGAGCAACCACTAAGCCTGAAAGGGAAAATGCTGATGAATCAAAGGCCTCAATAGTGTGCCAGATGCTATTCTAAGTGCTTTTCATGGACTGTCTCCATTAATCCAATTCAGTAGGTAGGCACCGTTATATCACTCTCTTAGAGATGATAAAACTAAAGGCACAGGGAAGGTAACTTAGCCTCAGTCAATGGGAAGCAAATGCCAGTTAACACAGGCAGCTAGATGTCAACCCTTTCTTATTCACCTCTTAAATGTGCTATCATTTATACATGTGGTATATTATTTCAAACTCAAAATTTCCGTGGAGGTACACATATTACCATACCCCATTATTTTTAGGGTGAGGAGAAAAAGATAAAAATTTACATAATTTTGTTAACTCAATTCAAGTATTTTTAGCCAGGGATACAAAGAATATGATTAAAGGTTGGGTTTCAGGGGCCCGATCTCCATAAAGGCTGAAGTTGTATAGGAAATTAAATATAATAGTATTTAGTTGGAGAAAAAAATTCAGAGTTTTGAAATTTTTACCTGTAATTATACAGCATAATGCATATCCCAAATAAGAAATTTCAAATATGTGAATAAAAGTAGAATTGAAAAAGAAGGTAGTCTTCATAGTTCAAGTTATACAAGGCAGAATTTATAATTCAAACTGAATTGTACTTAAATAAGATTCGAGTAGCAAATAAGAAGTTTCAGTTATTATTTAAAAAAAAACAACAACAACAACATTGACAAAAAAGTATACTAGTTTATCAGAAGGTGGGAAGTTTTAAAATGGTTTGGTAATCCATTGCTTATATCATTTTTAGTGCAGAATTTTTGTATTCATTTATTTGGGGCCATGATAATATGTGGCATGTTTCATGTCAAAATGAAGATAAAACTTAAAATCAACTTACATTTTTTTAGAACTAGCTTTGGTTAACTTTCAGCTGTAATGTATTCATTTTAATCAAGTTGATTTGGTCTGTATTTAAAGAAAGAGATTTTTGGCTCACATTCTGCTTAAAATGTCAAAATCAATATCAAAAATATTTTTATTATACAGCCACAATTTTTCTTTGTAAATTTTATGCCATTCTATATAATTGTACTTTTTCAATTACTTGTTTTCCTAGCAGCCATTCCACCATCAGCTGTGAACTAAATGAGCCCCTAGAAGTCCTGACTCAGTTCCATTAAATATTTTGAAGGAGTCTGTTTATGACAAAGAGGTCAACTTTCATTGGAAATAATTTACTCATGAATCTATGTCTTGCATGACCAGTAGTCAGAAGGAAGTATAGTGCTTTACTGAAATTATTGTTATTTTACTGCTTTTCCATCTCTCTTCTGGAGCCTTTAAAAGAGGGGTTTATGATAGCATGAGGAGGAAAAATCTTCACTTTTTTGATAATACTGAGTCGTGCTAAATAATTTATTTCAGCAACCAATGACACCAGAATGGAGGTAAATGTGATCCTGTTTTTGGTATGACAAACATGTTAAGATTATCCTTAAGCTAAATATATATTTTGGACAACAGGACACTGAAAAATCTCCATGGTTGTTCATTCATCCATCCAAGTATACATTAATGATAAAAATGTTAAGGATAAATTAATCTAAGATTAAGATCTTATTATATATCAATTTACTGAAAATTATGTGACCCTGCTCATTAACCTGAGTATGCTATCTGTAATGAAACAGGTGGACAGACATCTTCTGTCCTGTTTACAATAGAACCCTGTTTACATGAATAATATTTTATCTGTACCCAACTCATCTAAGTATGGTTCGGCTGCTGTGATTGATTGATTGATTGATTGATTGAATCAAGTCTATTACTACCAGTGTTTTTTTTTAATTGAGATACAATTTATGTACAGCACTGGGTAAGTTTAAGGTGCATAGTATAATGATTTGACACACAGCAATTGCAATCATTTGTTTTCCACAAACTCTGGGTGAACAAATTGTTTAAATAAGTTCCATAATGAATACATTTTCTAATCTTGTTGGGCTAGAAATTGCAGACGTGAAAAATCTTGTTTCTTCTTAGCATATTCCCTCTACATTTATATTCCAAAAGGGTTTATGTCTGTTCTTATGTCTTGACTCACATTACCAAATCTGTCAAATTATTACTGACAATGCTTCTTTGCTAGATTTCAGAAGGGGAGCAAGAGAGGAAGTAGAAAAAAATCTTGTCTTGTCAAAAATCTAGTTTAACTATAATCAGCTCTACGGTAATTGTTTTGAAACACAAATTTGTTTCAGTGAAACTGATATAGTGAGAAACAATTTAAATATAAGTAATAGATCACATCAGATTATGTTCAGTTTTGTCCCAAGAAATAGTGTTCAGAACTTAAGTGAGACAAGCTGTGTGGAAATATACAAACTGCACAAATCTAGCATGTCAATTCACCTTTTCAACTCACTGTACCTGTTGAGTCACAGGTACAGTACCTATGCACATTTGATGTTACAAGCTTCCATCTGACTTCAGATAATCCTCTCTCCACCAATTCATAATAATTCTCAAGTTCATAAATGAAGAATATACATAACACTTTTAGATTTGTAATTTATCATTACAGTCAATTTTATTTTTACTACAGAGAAATCACTATTCCCAACTGTTCAGAAGCATGAGTACACATGTATTTGCTCTACCAACTGTGGTTAACATTTTAAAAAAAATCTGCTAATAAGCAATTCATTTTTATTAAGTTCCAAGAGGCTGACTTGTATCTCATTGTTCAGGCACCCGTGAGTTTTGGTAACTGTATCCAAACAAGTCTGGCTATTGTAAACTCTAAAGTAGGTCAAATGACTAAGCTATCCAGACTACAAACAGCATTGTGATGATTCTATAAATAGAACTAAATTAACATCATTTATGCTTTCAAAGAGACCTTTGAAAAAAATCCAGGTTTTGGATGACAGCTGAGTGAGTATGCTTGTGTGTGTGTGTGTATGTGTGTTTGTAAAGGTTATATATATATATATATATATATATATATATATATATGATATATATAAGGTTATATATATATGGTTATTCTTTTTGTTTTATCATATATATATATATTTCCCATTAACATTTAGGCTCCTTATACCCCCATCCCCCACAGCAATTCCCACACAAGTTGTCAAGTCCTTCTTCATGTTTGCTCAATGCCTCCACCCCTTCACCTCCCCTGTAAGCCTGAGTCTTTCACTACCTTGAAAGAGCAAAGGACCTTCTCTTGAAATTGACCCTCAAGGTGATGGATCAAGGGTTATCATTTAGTCTGTGCAGTCTTCTGTAACATCCATCTAGCTTGATCTGTTTTCTTCCAATGCTCATTTTCTAGTTTTAATACGATCAAGAAATGAAAACACTGCAATATCTGTCTGCTGTCAAGTTCCAGTGTTTCAGTATATGAAATAGCATAGTTCAAGGAGGTACCTTTAACATATACTATGCTTTTTACCAGGAAAATCTCATTTGATCCTCACGTTATGTGTTTGGCATTATAGTCTTCATTTTCCATGAAACAACGGGTCTTTTAAATTTACTTTTTTAGTATTGCTACTAACTGTAAGGTCTAGATTACTTTTTCCTCACAAGTGTACTACCCTCAGATCTTTATTGAACTTTGACATCAATGAGAACTATATTTTGTCATTAATTTATAAATGGCAGTAATCTATTTCCTATCTCATAGTTTTTAGAACATCATTAGCCAAAAAGTAGGATGTAGAACCTTCTTTAAACTCAGAAAGGAGTTGTGACTTAGCTGTTGAGTAGTATGTACAGAACTTAAATAGGAAATGAAGACAAGCCATGGGTTTAGTAAAACATTAGTCAATCTGAGAAAATCATATCATTGCTTCATATTTAATTACATTTTCAGTTTCCCTTTGTTATGTATAAGCATGCAATTATGCATGGCAGAAAAGGTTGTTGAAAGATGGCAACAATTAAGTCTTTAAAGCAAATAAATATATGAATTGACAGCTATACACTTATTAGTAACAATATCAAATCACTTCAGAGAGTGTCATGTTTATACATTGGGCTAAATTGGAAGAATACAAATGAAAAATTGCAAAATTAATTATTGTGCTAAAAACATGATTGGAATTGATATAAAACCTCTCTCAATTTCAAATTTCAGATCCTTCATTGATTTTAAAATATTCAGTAAGTTATTTAACCACTATAAGTATTTTAATTTTTCTTTACTGTAACATCTGTCTCTGCAGTATTTTAAGAATATAAAATTTAATGTGAAAAGCTTTTTATTAAGGTCTATATAATGTAAAGTATTATCATTATTATTTTAAATAAAACAAAATAGAGATATTTACTGCATCAGCATACATTCATTTTCTTGATATAAATATGACATTAATAACTATTTGTGAAAATTCAAATATGTAGTAATGTACTTATGAATTTTCATAGGTGTATTAAAACTTTAATATGATTTTAGTAGGTGTTATTTAAATAATTATTAAAATTATTCACTGCAATAGGCACACTGATACACTAATACTTATCCATTTGTTGTGGTATGATAGATTTTGAACATTGGTAATGTTTACTTGGTCAGGTTTGTGAAGTTCAGCATCTTATGAAAATATAACTGGATCAATTAGGAGGACTTTCCTCTAAATATTTAGAATAGACTTTTTTTCAATCATAATTTTTTGGCTTTGTTTTTCCTGGAAAATGGTATGTAATACACAGAGGATAAGCATTTAGGTGTGGAGCTTGGGGAGGAAGGAAAAGAGCACTATGCAAGGGTATTGGTAGTCTTGACTAAAGAGCCAACTTCTAACTCCTGTAATATTCATTCATCTGGAATGGTGGATGTATATAAATCCAGCTATCTCCCACCTCAAAGCTACCATATGTCATGGCATTTCATCACTTTCTAAAAGGATAATCATTAGTAGATTGCCCAAAAATTTTTACCTCATTAATATAGAAAATGTTGATTTTTTAATGTAATGAACATCTCAAAAATTTATTACTCTGGTACAGGGGGTAAACATAAGTCAATAGTCCACTTTTCCCAATACCATTTGTTGAAGAGACTATTTTTACTCCATTGTATGCTCCTGTCCCCTTTGTCAAACATTCATTGACCATAGAGACTTGGATTTATCTCTGGGTTTTCTATTCTGTTCCATTGATCTATTTCTATTCTTATGCTAGTACCAGACTGTTTTGATTACAGTGGCCTTGTAGTTTAGTTTGATATTGAATATTGTGATCCCTCCTACTTTGTTCTTTTTTCTCAAAATTGCTGAGGATATTCCGGACCTTTTTTGGTTCCTTATACATTTTTGAAATATTTGTTCTAGACAAATACCATATGATCTCACCTATAAGAGGAATCTAATGAACAGTAGAAACTAATGAACAAAATAGAACCACAGGCTTGGAAACATGGAACAGACTGAAAGTGACCGGAGGTAGACAGGGGGATAATGGTGGAAAAAAGGGAAAGGACTAGTCAGAAGAACAGGTATAAATGACCCATGGGCATGGACAAGGGTGTGGGAAATGACTTGTGGGAGCAGGGGGTGGGATGGGCAGAGGAGAGCAAAGGGGGGAAATTGGGACAACTGTAATAGAATTACAATAAAAAAGATAATAAATAAGGGAACAAATTAATGCAGAAAGATACATGAAATATACTAAAATACTGGAATTAGATTATGCTGTGCAAAATGGAAAATAGTCTTCTCTATAATTTTTTGTTTAATGCTAGTCTTCTTAGTTCTCATGTTTTAAAAAAAACTGTAAGGAGATTTTCATCTTTATGAAGAAAATTGTCTCTTCTTAAATTTGGATCAGATGAAAGACCAGTCAAGTACTTTATTTTCACCAATGCATAAATTTTTGGACAAGTATAAAAATATTTCAGAATCTGTTTTGTAATGTGCAGACATTACAAAGCACAACAGATAACAAATATACTTTTAAACTATCAGGATTTAACACTAGAGGGTTATTTTCTGGATAAGAGGTTCTTTGAATTAAACTAAAAAGTAATCTCTTAAAATCTTAGCAATGTAAATTTTTTTCAAAGATATGTATATTCTGCTAACTCTTTACATTATTCCAGCATAAAAAATTAAATTAGAATATGTATATATTTTCTCAAAGCATTAAAATTACATCAAATTAATTGTATTATGGCTTACTACATATATACACATTTGCATTTATTTAGAAATAAATGTTTTTAGAAGGGGTTAATAAAAAAATAATAATTTCCATTTTTTAAACACAGACCAGAGGAATACAAGGAATGGTGAATCGTTTCATAGTTTCCCAATAGCAATGCCAGTAAAATATGTTTCCCTTGTGCCTCTGGGATACCCACACCTGTGGCCTTTTAATGTTGTTTTTTATGACAGTCCCTTATTGTTACTGAGAAACAAAAGAGGAACCCTGGAGTCTCAGTACTAGCTTTCCCTGGACCTGCGCTGTGCCAATGTATTAAGAACTCTCAATACCCAGAGTCTTGAATAGAGAAGAGCCCTTGTGGTGACGCAGAAGTCAGAGAAACCCAGGAATGTACCTTTCCTCCTCTGTTCTATCAAGTAGGTAATTCCCCTACATGAAGCTTCATGGATTTAGAATTTGGCCCCGAGATAGTGCATGAAGCAGCCTGGGTTCTCTTCAGACCACCTTGAGTATTTGGCTATAGTGAGGCCCACAAGTTGTCCTCAGAAAGGCCATTAACTGCAAGATTTGCAAGAAAATGAAAGAGATAGGCCTTGTCATATTGTATGATAATATATTTTAATTATCCGTTCCATTGTAAATGAATAACCTCTTATAATCTCTTATTTTATATTTGGTATGTTCTCTTAATTCCATGTTTGCTGTAGAGATTCTTCAAAAGATTACTGAACACTTTTTAACCTTTTCCAGAAATGTAGTATGGACACATTTACTTGATGTAGCATGTTCCAGATCATAAGTATACAATAACTATTTGTATTTGGCAAATAATTCTCAGTGAGCACACACATATGCATAGGATATGTCACTGTTTTAACTTCATGGAAAAAACACCAGTGTAGGCCACAACTACTACACTGCCACTGAGGCAAAGCAGTAAACATTTATGCATGTGAATTTATATATCACAGGCATCTCAGTTAGCTTTGGCTGTAACTACAGTGGGACACTAACAGTTTTTCCTTTTGCAACTGCTGACTGAAAATTTTAATTAATCATAATAAAAATATATTACTTTTTCTAACTTTCATAAGCACAACTGTTGCTGTCATATATATTTACATGTACATATACAAACATATACAACCTTCTGTACAGTATTCTGCCATGTGGATTACAAAACCAGAGAAGAGGAAAAAGGCTATTAATTGAAAAAACAACAACTTCTGGTCAAGATGGCACTGTAGGCTAACATGGCTCACCTCTTCACACTATCACATCAAAATTACAACTAAAATATAGAACAACCATCACTCAGGAACATCAGAAATCTATCTGAATGGAAGTCTGACAACCACGGAATTAAAGAAACCACATCCATCTAGAGTGGCAGGATGGGTACAGTTGCGGAATAAGCTGATCCCAGACCCACATGGATAAAAATTCAGGAGGGATATCTTGGGAGTGAGGAGTCCCAAACCCACACCAGGCCCCCATCCCTGCATTCCAGTGCCAGGAAAAGAAGTTCCCACAACTTTTTGCTGCAAAACCCAGTGGGAATTGAGTTGATGGAAGAAACTTCTGGAGCCCCAAGCAGTTCCTCTTAAAGAACGCACACATGGACTCACAGACTCAGACTTACATCTCCTGAGCTCCAGCACTGGGGTGGCAGCTTGAAAGCACCAGTGGTATTGTGCTGTGACCGTTCAAGGCCTGACAGGTTCATAGTATTCAGGCAGATGGAAGAATATTCATGGGGCCGTTGAGATGCCTGACATGCCTTTATTCATGGGCTGACAATCCACGCACACTGCAAGGTGCAGGTCCCCCTGTATGTCTCTGCATGGAACACTGCATGTCACCTATTCTCTTGCATGGTACATTAAGGGGCACACAGCAAGGAGCCCCTACCTGCTTAAGTACTAGAAGCAAACAAAGCCAGAAGGATGCCAACACATCTTATGAAACACAACATCACTATGGGAACAGTTTATCAGACCCAGTCTCAAGGCTATGAGAACACTACTTATCAGGTCCATTTTCAACGTTATGGGAAAATGCTTCCCTTAGTTACCCAACACCTGGGTGAGGAAGCCAGATTGCCTCCATTTACCCTATAGGTATACAAGGAGAAACTGAAATGTCTTGCATCAAGGCAAGCAAAGGCCATTATCCTTTTCCTAAACCCTCCCCACACAGAGCTGGCAAGGTGGTGCCATATCTGAAACCCCATCAACCTGGCTAACAGTTTGATCCACTTTGGAGATCCCCAGAGGCTCTGTCCAACCCAACTGCTTTTCCATAAGAATAACTGGTCTGGGCTCCTAAATCCTATAAAGCAAGCAACAGCTGGCTTCAGTGAGCCCTATCAGCAGCCAGACTAGATTAGATTCACAACTTGGCTTCACCTGGGAAACTCAAAGCCCAGCACAAGGAGCAGACATCTCAGATTGTTTTACAGCTCAGGCAGTGTGCCCCTGGCAAAACAAAGTTGGGGGCCTGCGCCACCTGGGAAATTCCAGGAGCCAGCATACCCAGTTGTAGGGTAAGTGGAGGCAGTCTGGCTTCCTCATCCAGGTGCCTGGGTAACTAAGGGAAGCAGTGTTCCCATAGCCTTGGAGGGGCCTGATAACCAGTGTTCTCATACCATTGAGACTGGGTTGGATAAACTGTTCCCATAACATGAAGTGAGCTCACACACAGAATTATGTTATGTTATGTAACATTCTAGTGGTTTTCTGGCTTTGTTCCTCTCTAGTACTTAAATAGGTAGGGACTTCCTGCTGGGGTTGATGATGAGAGACACATGAAAGGGGACAGGTGCCACAATGGGTACAACAATGGGTGCCACTCTGGGGAGCAAGGGCCATGACATATGCTATGCACAGACCTGCGGAGAGACATGCAGTTTGCAGCATGAGTGGCTCATTCACCCATGAATAAAGGCATGCCAGACATCCCAACACCTCTGTGAATATTATCACATCTGCACAGATACCATGGACTGCCCGGGATTGAAGCATCACAATATACCAGTGGACAGCTACAGACCACATCGGAGTATCACAACCCTACCCCTACATAGTTGATCCTCCATGGACAGTGAAGGTTGGTGGTCAGCGGTCACAGCCAGTCATTGCAGCTGACTGGACTGGCTAAATCACTCCCATTGATCTGCCAATAGCAACCAAGTCTCAACCAGAAGAAGAGGTTTTACTTAGCCCACAAAAAGGTTGCACCTCGAGTACCCAGGTTGGGTGATAGGGGAGGCTGTGCCACTGAACCCTGCATGACACCTACTATATTAGGCCACACTAGCAAGACACAGAGTCAAAGCATTTCTGCCTAATACATAGAAAGAAATACATGGAGGCTGCCAAAAGGAAGAGACAAAGAAACATGGCCCAAATGAAAGAACAGATCAAAACTCCAGAAAAAAGGAGCTAAATGAAATTGAAATAAGCAATCTATCAGGTGCAGAGTTCAAAACATTGTTTATAATGATGCTCAAGGAATTTAGTGAGGACCACAACAGCATAAAAAAGACCCAGTTGGAAACAAAGCATACGCTAATTGAAATAAAGGACAATTTATAGGGAAAAAAACAGTAGATTGGATGAAGCCAAAAATCAAATTAATGACTTGGAACATAAGGAAGAAAAAACAACCATACGGAACAAGAAGAAGAAAAAAGAATTCAAAAGAATGAAGATAGTTATAAACAGTCCCTGGGACTAGGTCAAGAAGTCCAACATCCACATCATAGCGGCGCCAGAAAGAGAAGAGAAAGAGCAAGAAATTGGAAATCTATTTGAAAAAAAATACCAAAACAAAACTTTCCTAATTTGGTAAGGGAATAGACATGCAAGTCCAGGAAACACAGAGATTCCCTGTTAGGATGGATGCACAGAGACCCACTCCAAGACACATCATAATTAAAAGGACAAAGGTTAAAGACAAAGACAGACTCTTAGAAGCAGCAAGAGAAAAGAAGTTAGTTACCAGATGGTTGACAATGGGAGGAGGAAGGGAGAGAATGGGTGAAGAGATGAGGGGATTTAGAAGTACAAATAGATAGTTACAGAATAGCCATGGGATGTAAATTACAGTATAGGAAATGGAGTAGCCAAATAATTTACATGCATGACCCATGGACATGAACAATGATGGGGGAGTAGAGTATGCTGGGTGGAAGGGAGTAAAGGAGGAAAAAATCAGGACAATTGATTGTAATTGCATAATCAATAAAATATAATTAAAGAAAACAAATAATATTTAATATTTGTGAAACTGATTAAATACTTAGGACAAAAATTAGTACGCTTAAAAATGTAGTAATTACCTTACAAGATCACATAACTTTTTTGGTACCAACCATGTTTGATATAACTTTAGGACTTTAGTAGTAATTTCAAAGTACTCATTACACAAAATTTTATGGCAGGTACTTATGTTAACACTTCATACAAAATCAAATAAAGCACTTAGATCCACAAAAATGTATTAAAATCTCAAAATATATTGTGAGTTCTCCTTATGAAATCATAGCTGTAAGTTTTCAATCTTCTAACACGGTGTGTCAACGAAAACATGAGGAAAGGCAGGCTCAGTAGCAAGTAATATTGCCATTTACTGAACTGTACTCAGAAACATACTTTTTGGTTTAAGAAAGAATAAGTTTACTCATCACTTGTTTCTTCCCATCATGGTTACTTAAATGGTTGGAAAAGAAGTTTTCTCAGCTGTGGAATCATTGATACAGTTTTAAGGCTATCGTTTACATACAGAGGTGTTCATGGAGCTGAGCTGTGTCTTTCATTTAAGGTTTTTTTTTTTCCTGAGGTTCATTTAGTAGTATGTTAAAACTTCTGTTCAATGTCCATGTAGGGAACACTATATTGAAATAATTTTCCAAAGATACGTTGTAGTCTTTCTTTAAAGAATGATGCCAAGGATTTTGGAATTCCATCGGTTATCTTTAAAAGTTTTATTGTGAATTTGATGGCCTATTTTCATGTTCCAAGATTTATAAAAGAAACCTAAATAAAATGTGTGAATAGATTTTTGTTGTAAATTATAGAACTTTTTTCAATATGAAGACCAATAGTCAGATTTAAAAGTTTGCCTTCATATTTAAACTGCTGTTGGAAAATAAATTGTAACAATGATTTAATAAAAAGATGCAAATTCTAGAGTTACCCTCATACTTGAAACCTCCTAATAGGGTGAGTTTTCCAGTTGATTTCCCTTCTTTTTATATTACCTTTCTGTTTTTGAATATTTTCTATAAATGGGTCCATTAATGTAATCAAAATTACATCACATGTAATAATCTTAGGAAGGACAATTATGGGAATGAAAATGAAAAGAGCAAGGAAAAATATAACTTTCCAGAGAGAAACTGTATAGAAAATAATTTGGGTGATCTATTTAACAGAATAAAAGTGTTTTTCCTCTTACAGAAAGCACTGTTTTTTTTTTTTTTTAACTCCCATAAATGCTTTTAAGATTTTCTTTGGAAAACCTGTCATTTTCAAAGTACCCTTAAGAGCACATAATCCCCACATAATTTGAAAAAATTGCACTTTTCTTAAAGAATGGTAATTTTCTAGATAACTAGTTTATACAATAAGGAAATGCCTCAGAGTTGCCTCAAAAAGAGAAATACATTACAGATGGACACCTTGCACCATACTTCAGCTGGAGTATATTACCTAAAAACATAGAAATATATAGATTTATGTGCATTAGATGGCAACCTATACTTTTGTCCCAGGGAAAATTAGGCAGTTTAGAAAACACCCAGGCATTTTGGGGAGTAGAGGATGATGTTATACACCAATACTTCTTGAAACCTTGTAAGAAGAAAACAAGAGCTGTTTGGTAGTAGTGTAGACACGTTGTTATTTTTAAATGTTACTTTACAGTTTACTCCATGTATGAAGTGAGCTACCAAAGAGAAAGCAGATTGATCCCGACCTAACTCGACAAATTACACCTATCACATTTATAATGTGATTATAAGGTTATTCTTATACTGCAACAGGTAGGAAAGAAAAAAAGAATATAAGCAGAAGCAAGAAATAAAATGAATGAGTTCTCCCACAAATGAGATTATAATCCACTTCCCTCAAAGACAGCCTGTAATGTTTTCCATACTTCCAATAATCATTCTGATTATGTTACATTCTCTGCTGCAGAATGGCTTTATTTACATTATTTACAATTATGTGTCATCAAGCCGTGACAAATCAGAAACTGCTTAGTATGGTTATTTCTACAATATCTAGCCAGAAGAATATCAGATTTTCTACAGTGGAAATCTTCCTATGAGGAGATCAAATGTTTGGTTTGGTTATTACCAATGTTTTACTTACAGAGATAACTAAATATTTTTTACCTAGTTCACTGGGAACCAAAAAGTCACTTACAAGAGAATGGGCAAAAAACAATTATCTTACATAAAGGTAGTCAGTGGGACTTGTTAAATCTTGAAAATATATCATTGGTATTTACAGTCACAGTCAATAAAACACAATAGCAACACCAAAGATAAAACCTTTACTATGGGTTACACATTGCAAAATATTTCACAGTGGGAAAATATTCATTATTCTTAGAAAAGGGTCTGGAAATACTAGTTAAAAAATAGAGTCTTTGTGAAAACATAAAGCTTAGCATTGTGTATGAAAACAATAAAAAATTTAGTTAGTAGATTACATATTAATTTAGATAAAAATAGCACATATAATATGATGTCATGAGCATCAGAAGGAGGCAAGAATATTAGAATGTATTATTCTTGACTCCATAGAAAGACAGTTTTAAAACATGAGCACGATGAGTACATTAAGCCAGATATAACATTATATGTTATCTGCAGGAGAAAAAAAACAAAATACTTTTGTTTCATGTAAGTAATATTTTATAAGGAAACCATTTAAATAGTAATATTATTTTAGACAAGTCAAACATATAAAGTGATATGCAATGTCATCACAATAATCTTAAAACATACGAGTTACATATACGGCTAGAGCTAAAATGATAAGTATTAAATCTTCCATGCAGCAAAATTTTCACAGATATGTCCCATAGAGGAAGGTGCATAAAGGAAAGAATAAAAAAATGGGACTTAATAAAAATAAAAATCTTCTGCATGCTAAAGAAAACATCAGAAAATTAAAAGGGAACCAATCATACAGGAAAATACATTTGCACACAATACCTTGGACAAGTTTTTTTTTTTTTCTTTTTTTTAAATATATATTATTGATTATACTATTACAGTTGTCCCATTTCCCCCTTTTACTCCCCTCTGCACTGTGCACCCCCTCCCACCTGCATTCCCCTGGTTTAGTTTATGGGTGGTACATATAAGTTCTTTGATTTCTACATTTCCTATACTATTCTTAACTGCCCCCCATTTTCTACCTACCATTTATGTTACTTATTCTCTGTAGCTTTTCCCCCTCTCTCCTCCTCTCACTCCCTCACTGATAACCCTCCAAGTGATCTCCGTTTCTGTGGTTCTAGCTGTTTGCTTAGTTTATTTTTGTTTTAGTTTCTAGTTTAAGTTGCTAATAACTGTGAGTTTGTTGTCATTTTACAGTTTGTATTTTTGATCTTTTTCTTAGATAGGTCCCTTTAACATTTCATATAATAAATGCTGGGTGATGATGAACTCCTTTAACTTGATCTTATCTGGGAAGCACTTTATATGGCCTTCTATTCTAAATGACAGCTTTGCTGGATAGAGTAATCTTGGATGTAGGTCCTTGTCTTTCATGACTTGGAATACTTCTTTCCAGCCCCTTCTTCCTGCAAGGTTTCTTTTGAGAAATCAGCTGATAGTTTTATGGGCACTCCTTTGTAGGTAACTCTCTCCTTTTCTCTTGCTGCTTTTAAGATTCTCTCCTCCTCTTTAATCTTGGCTAATGTAATTATGATGTGCCTTGGTGTGTTCCTTCTTCTGTCCAGCTTCTTTGGGATTTTTGAGCTCTTTGGACTTCCTAGAAGTCTATTTCCTCTGCCATATTAGCAAAGTTCTCCTTCATTATGTTTTCAAATAAGTTTTCAATCTCTTGCTCTTCCTCTTCTCCTTCTGGCACTCACATGATTTGGATGTTGGAACGTTTGAAGATATCCCAGAGGTTCCTAAACCTCTCCTCATTTTTTTGAATTCTTATTTCTTCATTCTGTTCTGGTTGACTGTTTATTTCTTCCTTCTCCTCCAAGCTGTCGATTTGAGTTCTGTTTTCCTTCCCATCACTATTGGTTCCCTGTACATTTTCCTTTATTTCACTTTTCACAGCCTTTATTCCCTCTAATTTGTGACCATATTCAACCAATTCTGCAAGCATCCTAATTACTAGTGTTTTGAACTGTGCATCTGATAGGTTGGCTATCTCTTCATCACTTAGTTGTATTTTTTCTGGAATTTGATCAGTTCTTTCATTTGGGCCATTTTTTCTGTCTCAGCATTCCTGTTTCATAGTAAGGGGCAGAGCTTTAGGTGTTCACCAGGGCCAGAAAACCCATATCACTGCCTTCTGACACAGTATGTGGAGGAGGGTCTGAGGGGGAACAAGGCTGTTTGCTCAGCTCTGCTGGTTTTCAGTCACTTCCCTGGCTACCCACAATCAAATTGCGCACTTCTGGTGCTGATCACCAGGTGGGTGGGTTTGTGTATATTCTAGGACCTTGTGAGTCTCTCCAACAAACTCTCCTGTGAGGCTGGCAGTTTCTCCCACTGCCGCCTCAACCCCCAAAGGTGTTTCCAGTCAGAGGCTTTGAGGCTTTATCTCCCTGCACTGGAACCCTGGGTTATGCAGTCTATCTCTCTCCGTAGTTGTTCCTTCCAGTTTATCTGCATGCAAATGTGGGACCTTCCAGCCCACAAGCCACCACCTCACCTGCTCCACCAGCCACTGCCTTGCTGCAAGTCCTCTCCACCCAGCTGCACATCTTTGCCCCTCCTACCAATCTGGATGAATGTTTCTTCTTTAATTCCTTGGTTGTGGTACTTCCATGCAGTTTGATTTTCTGTCAGTTCTGGTTGTTTATTGTTTCTAATTTTTATGTTGTCCTTCTTTTGGTTGTGCAAGGAGGCACAGTGTGTCCATCTATACCTCCATCTTGGTCAGAAGTCCTTGGACAAGGATATGATCTCCAAAATATAAAAAGAGCTCACACAACTCCATTTAAGGAGGACAAATAAACCAATTTAAAAAAAAAAGCAGCAAAGTACCTGGACAGATACTTCTCCAAGGAAGTCGTACAGAGGGCCCAGAGACATGAAAGGATGCTCAGCTTCACTAGCCATCAGAGAGATAAAAAATAAAATCACAATGAGATACCACTTCACACAAGTCAGAATAGCCATCAGAACCCAATCAACAAATAACAAGTGTTGGTGAGGTTGTGGAGTAAAGGGAACCCTAGTGCACTGTTGGTGGGAATACAGAATGGTGTAGCCACTGTGGAAAACAGTATGGAATTTCCTCAAAACACTAAAAATAGAACTGCATTTCCACACCTGCAATTTAACTGCTGGGATTATACCCTAAGAACCCTGAAACTCCAATTCAAAATAACCTATGCACCCCCATGTTCACAGCAACACAGTTTACAAAAGCCAAGTATTAGAAAAAATCTAAGTGTCCACCAGTAAATGAATATATCAAAAATCTGCGGCCCAGGATGTGAGGACAATCTGGCTGTGAAATCTGTCACCCCATTGATCACCAAGTCTGATTTGGCTGATCTGGATGACTAGCTGGTGTCCCCTTCCTCCCTCACTGATCTATGTGCATCTCTCCAGAACCTGAGAGCTCAGTCAATGAGGATGACCTTAAAAAATAAACAAAAAAATCAAAAACAAACAAACAAACAAACAAACTGTGGTAGATTTACACAGTGGAATACTACACAACAGAAAGAAAGAAGGACAGTATGGATGGATCTGGAGAGCATTATGCTAAATGAAATAAGCCAGATGGTGAAAGACAAATACTATATGATCTCACCTATACGTGGAACTTAGCAAAACAAACAAGCAAGAAAAATATAACCAGAGACATTGAAATAAAGAACTTACAGTAACCAGAGCGGGGAAGATAGTGGGATAATAGAGGAAAGAAAGGGAAGGGTTATCAAGGAACATGTATAAAGGATGCATGGACAAAGCCAAAGGGCAGTAAGATCAAGGGTAGGAGGTGGGGATGGGTGGGGTGGGAGAAAGTGGTGGGGGAAAATGGAGACAACTGTTCTTGAGCAACAATAAAAATAAGAAAATAAAATTGGAAGCATTAAATCTTAAAACTATAATAAATTATCAATTGATTAATTTTTAAATAAAGAGAAAGGAAGAGTCTTAGTTTATCTTTATTGTCTTATATATAAGATGTGCTTAACCTAGCTGTAGCTTGTACTGTTTATAAGTTGATGTCTGAGCACTTATAAATCTTTGTCACTGTGTCGAGTATAGCAAAAGCATTTTCTCTTCGAATTCTAACCATTATTCTATGAGGTTGGTATAGTGGGCAGAGTGAAATTATTTATTTTATGGGGACTGGTTTGATTAGGTCGAATTTTCATTATTTATCATTAGAGAAATCAAAATTTCTTCACAAATCCTTGCAGCTGGATGTGCTCTGGTAGTGGGTCAGTAGTCAAGTCCTAGAGTATCACATAAAGGAGTTAACTTGCCTTTTATGAGAAGTAGATACTTTTAAATACCAATTTATATCTATAAGATTTTGTGTGGAGTATTTATTCTACTGTTGTGACCGAGCAGTTATTAAATCGTTTTTGCAAAGGAGAATAAAAAGTCACACCTAAAGAATCATTTCCTATAAACAAATCTAAAAACATGAAAAAACAATATTTGATGTTTAGTATATATAACTCTTAAGATTTTAATAAATGGGAAAGTTTACTGTCTTTATGATAGTACAGTAATTGTACTTATTAATTTTTTTTTGTGTATAGTCAAGTTATAATGTTAGCAGCACAGGTGTTTTTGATGTAGGAAGACTTGAGTTCTAATTTGATTTAGCTTTTATTTGTTGGTTCACCAGCATGTTTTTTTCTAAGCTTATGTGGCTAAAGAAAAATAATTTCAAATTTACGAGATGGTTGTTGTTTAGGACTAAGGACGTAACTATATAGAGCATCCTTGGAGTGACCCTGGTTAGTAGCAGATGCCCCCAAATTATTCATTTCACTTAAGTTATTTCTGATTTCTTGTAGAAAAAAATATTGAAATACATTGGGAAATGAATTTTCACCATTTCTATCATCACTTTAAATGTGACTTTGATTAAATTCTATAAGCTCTCTACACTGTTATCTTATACAATAGTATATTATCTCTCTTGTCCCTGTCTTGCTCTTCCTGCTGTAAATTGTCCAATCTTCTACCTGGTTTATGGAAAGACTGGAAATCTGAAATAAGCAACAACAAAAAGAAACAAAAAAAGATGTAAGTGGTCTTTATTCAACCTTTTCACCTCTCCTAGCAGAGGATACTATTCCAAAGCACACCAGCGTGTTCCTCAAAGCTTTTAATGCAGATTTTCTAAGACTGGGACTGTGTTTGTTTTTCCATCACTGTTTCTCCTGTTCCTATTGTGAAGGCTGATGGTTACTATTCTTTCAGTAAATATTGGTGAAATGAAGAAAGAGATGAATTAAAACTTATCCAATATACAGAGGATATTTCCTTAGTTTTATCAAGAATATTTAACTTTATGTAGATGCTACACCACACTCATTATATTTCTTTCCATCATTTACTAAGTATTTCTTGAAAAAGGTAAAAAGTTTGTGTTTTGTCCACTCAGTAGAGAAATAAGATTTTTTAGAGCAAGGGTTAGCAAACTATGGTCTATGGACCATGCTGCAGATTTTTGTAAAGACATTTTTATTGGAACACAGTCATACTCATTTGTTTAGTTTTCATCTATACATGTTTTCTGGTTACCTGGTAGAATGGAGTCATTGCAGCAAAGACAGTATGGATCACAGAGCCTGAAATGTTCATGGTCTGGCTCTGTATGGAGAAAAATTCCCCTTACTTTAGAAAAGTAAGATAGAGATTCTAATAGCCTGGTTTAGTAATTTGCTGCATTATTTAGAAAACTTCCTGGAGAAAATATCATTTCCTCATATTTAGCCTAATATAGAAAAATATACTTTAAGGCTATACAATAGATTTTGTTAAAAGCATTTAAAAATTATACACCAAAATAAGTGTAGTCTCTATGGCACACCTATTTAAATCATCCCAACAGTGAAAATGAATTTGTCTTTTTATGCTACATTTAAATTTGGAAGCATTGAAGTTTCCTTTCAGAGGGGTAATGTGACAAAATAATGAGTCTGACAACTGGGTTATGGAGTTTCGGTTTGAAAATTTGAAGCAAGGGGGCTTATTTCTTTCCGTGGCCTGTGATCTGACTCTGAAGATAACTCTGAAGTTTAAAAATGTTTTATACAAAAGAAGCATTAGGAAATTGTTTGCTGCCAAAGTCAAAAAATTTCTAAGTTCCAATACTCTAAACCTTAGAGCCACAGAGGTTGTGAACAGGGCATGTAAACATCAGTTGATGGTGTCGTAGGCACTATTATAAGAATTTTGTGTGTCAACCTTTATTCTGATCCCATTTCTTTATAAACATTTGGATCAAACAAGAATTATTAATCAAAATGACACATTGAATGGTCAAATAAGTTAAAATGCAAGTTGTCTAAAGTAAATTACAGAGCATCGGATAGTATTCCTATTTGTTCAGTAAACTGACCATTCTTACTCGGTTCAGGCAGTGTGACAGTACCCATTTTGATGACATTGGTTGTGAAAACATATCTCAGCTGTAGCATTATTTCTTAAAAATTTAAGGGCATTAAATATTGCCTTGCAGATGTTCACAAAATAATGCCCATTTTTGCCATATTGGAGAGACAAATGAAAGTCTTCAGGCATCATGAGAGAAAACAGAGCAGATCATGTGCAGTTTAAACTAAGTGCCAAGTTGGGATAATACCCACTTTTTGAAGTGTCAGGAATGATAAGAGAGCTTTAAAAAGTGATTAATAAATATAAAATGGCATAAATGACAGAAAATAACTTCTTAAATTGATAGATTCTTTTTAAAGATTGAGTTATGATGCAAGGGATAACATGGTGATTGTCTACGGCTTAGTTTTAAGCAAGATGTAGACATGGAAATCAAAGATAATATTCTACCATTAAATACACCCCATTCTCTGAAAATGATTGTGGCACACACAGAATAACTAATGTTTTCTTTGAGTCCTTTCCTATTCAATTAGAAATCAACATATCTCCTCTTTACATCTTCTAAATTGGCTTCTTTTTCTGTATTTAATATCTCAATAATTGGAACTACCATGAACTGAGTTGGTCACTCATATTCCTCCTTCCCCACTCCTCACAACCAGTCAGTGAATTCTATCAGTGGTAACCGATTTATATTCTTGTTCTTCCCCTTGTCTCCATTCTCACTGCTTTTATTTTGGTCAAGACTATTAACACAGCTAATGCAGTATACTAATCAATATTACAAGTCCATGAATAATTTTGTTGTCCTTCACTGGACTAAAGTAATGCAGATTTAAATGAATAACAATACTCTTTTCATGGCACACACCATTTTTTCTATGCAAAAAATGAGGCTATAAATATACCTGTGTTTGTCTTCCAGTGCATATATATAAGAATGTTTTTTAATGTTTTATGCACCTAAACTTAAAATTATCAGATTGTCGTGTATGAGTATGTTTAATTACAGAGTAATCCCAATTTTCTCAAATGGCTCTACTAATTTGCATTCCTACCAGCATAATATATAAGCAATACTCTGACTCATGCTTGCTACAACACTAGATATTGTCAAACGTTTTAACCTTTATATAACCTCAAGGAAATATATGAAAATATTTTTACCTTAATATTTCTGATCACTAATGCAATGGAATATGTTCTATTATTAGCTCTACCTTTGCTTTGTCCCTGCCCCAATGTAACCACAGAATGCACATGTACAAACGCACACATGCTCACATGTACAGGCACACTCATACTCACACATCCATTATTTACATAGTTTTGACCCATCTTGTGTCAAAGCTCAATCATTATCACCTCTTGGAAGATTTCATTTTTTCTCTCTGATTTCTTCTATATCTGGTTTAGGTTAACACCTATGCTCACCATACAACATTTTCTATTTCTTCTATCATAGCATTTAAATATCCCTTATCCAAATGGACATTTACTTGTTTGAATATCTAAACAGGAGTACAAATGTCTCACTAGAATGCTAGTGTATTCTCATTGTGTAATGGGATGAGTACTAAAGCTTCTTAAGTGTTTCTTCATCTCATCTTAAAATATATTTACACTGATCCTGGTGTACTAAAATATGAAAAAATGTTTTCCAGTTAATGGTATTATTTTGTGTTATTAATGTTTCTTATTTTCTTGTCTTAGTTCTCAGTATGTTTAAAGTATGAGTATATTTGTATGTGTGAGAAATTCAAACAATACATATTTCTACATATAACTATATAATTTTTTCAGACATACTGTAATTCAAAATTATATTCTTGAGACTTTAGAAGCATAATTACTGGAATATGAAACACCTGATGACTCCCAAATACCCCAAATGATTTCTGTTTGCTTGGAAATAGCTGTTCTGCAAAAAATCCAAACTATCCTATCAAATAATTTATTGCCTCCCACTGCCATATTTATCCTCTTTTAATCTGGGTCTCCGGATGATTAATCCAATCATTCCATGAGTACTTTTGAGCCCTTGCACATTCTAGGTATCTTTCTAAGCTTAATATTCAGTTGTGATCAGTGCACTCAAGTCTACTGTCCTTGAAGAACTTCTACTCAGGAAGGAGAAATCGATACTATACAAATGAATAAATACATACCAATTATAACTTCAGAGTACTCTGCTAGAGCAATCACAGTGGTTGCTATTTCATAAACAGCAATAAAGAAGGTCTCTCTGATAAAGTAACAGTTGAGCTGAGATCTTAATAATGAGAAATTTGGCTCAAGTTTAAGTCTTTGAAATTTAATTAAAGAAATCTCTTTGTTGCCAGGTAATTTTAGTGCCCTTGTGAGACTGCCAATGTTATGCCAAGGATGCCACCTCCGGAGAGTTCCAAATGCTACCTCATCACACATGTAGCTAGAGTGGTGCTGGATTCTTTGCATAGGAGAGAAAAAGGTCTCTCTCCTTTATCCCCAATGACATATGCCTTAAAACTCACCAAGGCTTTACAAAAGATGTGATTTACTTCAGCTACTCTTTTCCAATGATAATCTCCTGCAAGCAATTTGCAAAACTTCAACAACAACCTGGACTGGATGGCATGGCTCAGTTGGTTGGGCATCAGCCTGCAATATGAAGGGAAGCCAGTTTGATTCCTGGTCCGGGCACAAGCCTGGGTTGAGGGTATATCCCTGGTCTGGAAAGTAAAAAAAATACAATCAATTGATGTTACTCTCTCACATGGATGTTTCTCTCTCTCTCTTTCTCCTTCCTTTCCCCTCTCTAAAAAACAAGACAAATCAACAAGAACAACAACAACAAAACATCCCTAACACTAATAAATGTTTCTGTGTGTTTTTTTCAGGTTCTCTGTTTACAAACCTGAGGAACCAACACCCTCCACTACCACTCCTCTAAAATAATAGCCATCAAGGTAAATCTCTGTCACAGAGAAGAAAGTGCATAAGCTGCAACTAAAAAGATCTGGATACAAAGACTTACTTAATTTCTGTTGTATTTAAAAAGAGAGATGCAATTTAATGGTATACTATGTTTGAAATACCCACTTATTTTCCGAGAAGTATAAGGTTGAAGTTGGCTAGACTCAAATAAAAAGTACTCAACAGGTCATCTGTATCAAAAAGGAGTGGATGCCCAGTTACCACCCTTAAAGATTTTGTCAGTAGAGAATATATTTTAGAAATCATCAGCAAGCCAATGAGATCACAGCACATACACTAATGTTTGAGAACCACTGCTCCCTGTGACAGCAAGACCAAGAGAGACACTTGAGCTGACTTAAGACAAACAGGACTGTACGTTTTCTAGGGCTGGTGTAAAAAAAGTAAATACTATAAACTAGGTGGCTTAAAACAACATTAACTATTTTCTTCCTGTTTGGGATGTTTGAAGTCCAAAATCAAGGTGTTGGCACAGTGGGTTCCTTCTGAGGCTCTGAGGAAGAATCTTTTCCAGACTTCTTTCCTAGCTTCTAAAGACAACTGGTGATCCTTGGTGTTCCTTGGCTTGTTGATCCATCACAACATTCTTTGCCTCATCTTGACATGGTGTTCTCCTCATGTCTCTTTCTTTCCTTTTGTTAGAAAGTTGAGCCATAATATATTAAGGTTCTACCCTACTCACTACATCTACAATGATCCTATTTCCAATTAAGGCCACATTCTGAGGTACTAGGGGTAAGGACTTCAGCATAACTTTAGCGGGCAACACAATTCAACCCATAACAAAAAATAGAACTGTATATTCAGCCAAAAGCTGTTATGATAATATGAATCAACATTTTCTGGGGAGCAGGATAATTTTGCAAATTCCTAGCCATGCCTCTGGACCCCTGACTCAGGGTTTTCAAGGCAGTTGACCCTACACTGGGGATTGTTAAGAAACTTGTACAAATTTTAAAATCACTATTGTAAATTGATGTGCTAATGTTACTATGGGAATGTTTGTGCTATTCATAACATAGTAGAATACTTTTTGACATTGGGCTTGGGATACAATAGAATAATGAATTTTAAGTTAGCCTAGAAGCATTGAGTATTGGTTGCTATGCTACAAAAGAAAATAAATTCTTTGAAATTGATTTATCTGAAAATTAAATATAATGAATAACTTCTCTGTTTCAACCACATTTTCATATATATATATATATGTACTTGTTTTGTGCTAATCTTTATTCTTTCTTTATTTATTTGTTTACATTCCTCTTAATTTTTTTTTGAGCAGTGAGAATTCTTTTACAAATACACATTCAATTTAACACATTCACAGTACATACTTACTATGTATTTCTTTTGGTGCTGAGCAGTGGAAATAATGTCCTTTAAAAAATAGTTACTGTGAAACGTGAAAAGAAATACTTGTCAAACTTTAATATGCATAAGAACCAACTTGGGGTCTTGTTAAAAATAGATTCTGATTCAGTAAATATGGGGTGGAATCTGAGACTCTTCATTTCTAACAAGCTCCCAAGTGGTGATGCTTCTGCTTTGTGACATATGCATTGAGGAGGAAGTTGATAAGAAATAAAATGGAGGTACTTGGAAAATGCTAATGCAACACAAATGGGGAAAATACTACAGAGAAGAAGGATGTAGATTTTGGACTTCAAATACCACTCAGAGTTAATTGCTCTAAAGGATAAAGAATACCATTGACAATAGGAATGGAATAAGTGAGTGAGGGTTCATAAGTGAAAAGTAATGACCAATAATAACTGTGGTTAGATCAATGCTTTTGAAAATACACTTGTTGCAAAAAAACAGATTCTTAGAACACAATTGATAAATGATCGTTTAGAATTCATGAGACTAAGAACATGAGATTCTCATAAGTACATTCTCAATCCCTCTGTATCTGCCCCCTAAAGCTGACAGCCCTGTGGTTCTATTGTAGTCCTGAGCTTCAGATTGTATGTCCGTAGGAGGGAAAGAAATAGTGTTCTGAGGATATCTTTGAACACACCTTGGGGCCAAGTAGTGAAGAGCATTCCAACCCTTTTCCAAGAACTTAGATCTTATTTTTCAAAAGTAGTAGGCAAACTTTCCAATGTTTTCTTCTTACTAGAAGAAAGGTTGAACACACTTCTATATGTGTCATTATTTGATTACTATTTGCAAATATAGTCATATTCTTATATTATTTCATTTTAAATCACAACCCTGTAACTGATACAGGCCAAAAGACATCAGCTTTATGGGTAGACCAACACTGACCTATTTCTGCCTCTGATTTTATATGAAGTTGATACATTAATTACTTTTAATTGTCTTAACATTGTTTTTGTCAATATAAATATTTCAAATCATAATTCCTGATTGCTGTGGAGCTTAAATTAAAGTAAGCCAAAGGTGCTAAAACTTGCTTTAGAAGCCACTATTCTCTTTGTATTTTTATTCTCTCTCTCTCTCTCTCTCTCTCTGTCTCTGTCTCCTTCCCTTTCTCTCTCCCTTCTTCTTACTCTTTCCTGCTAAAATAAGACAAAAAAAAAAAGGCATAGAGTAAAATTGAGCTCCTGCATTTTATGATTCCCCCATGCACCCTATTTACCTATTTATATTAGAAAGGGAAATGTTTATATCCTATTGACTTACACAGTGTAATTATTTATAGTTTTATTGGTTGTCAAATTTATGATAATTTTAATGAAATGTTCTGCAGTCCCTCCAAGTATAAAAGGTGTTTGAAGAATATGATAATGCTCAACAACTGAGAGGATATAAGCAACAAGGGAGAGCTGATGTGGTAATAACCAAGCTGAATTGTGGTAATGTGAGTGTTTTCTTCCAACAGTCTTATTCACTTCTTTTTATGCTTTGGATAAACTGTCCTACATAGTAGTGAATAAGTAATAATGGATTATATCCCAGCTGTGAGCAGTTTTGTGGTTAGGGAGCAACCAGGGATTGCCAATCACAAGTAATATTGTGTAAAACAAGTAAAACTTTAGTAATTTTCAGTGAATAATTCTCTTTTAGGATGGAAAATGATGGTCATGTGGTACAATTATTTAATGTGATCATATCTGTGCTTAAAACTCAAGAATTGGGAAATTAATAAATTAGAGTATTCATATTAGTTAACTCACAATATTAGGTAAGTTGTTTTACTTCCTCAACTCTTGGTATCCCCACCTGTAAAGCAGGAAATTAAATAAGATTTTTTTGTATAAATTACACATAGAAAAAAATTATTTATAGCCTCCTCCACAAGTACTGGTTCCTTCTCTCATTCTTATGCTCTTAGTTTTGGAAGGCCCAGGACTCAGTTGCAGGATATTCCTCTCCCATTTTGCATCCCCTTCTAGAAAAGCTCTTCATTCTGTGGTTTTAGATACAGACATTCTTTGGAGATATGGTGGGTTCAGTGTGAGATCACCAAATAAAGAAAGCATTTCAACAAAGTGGGTCATAAACTTTTGGTTGGTGGAGGATCTTCCCTTCGATATGTAGAAGCTGTAATATCAGCCCTGATGGCATAGCTCAGCTGGTTAGAGTGCGGCCCTGCTACACCATGGTTTCAGGTTTGATATTCCATCAGGGCACATGCCACAAGCAACTGATGAATGGCTAAGTAGGTGGAAAAACAAACTGATATTTTACTCTCTCTCTTTCTAAAATAAATAAACATTAAAAATAAAAACAAAAGCAACAGGACAGGATCCAAGATGGTGCTGGAGTAGGTGGAAATTATATTAACCTCCTCTCAGAACCAAACAGGAATTACAACTAATTATAGAAAAAAAATCATCCTGAGTAATCAACTGAACACTAGTTGGAGAGAAGACTTATAACCAAGGAATTGTGGGAGGAATCACACCACCACAATGAGGCTGGTAACAAAGGCAGAGGTGTGAGAGGGCTGGCTGTGCTCTCACAGGCAGCAGCAGAAGTTCTGGAGGGGTATTTCAGTGGCCTAAGAAGTGTGGGGTCAAAACCCCAACCTGGACTCACCAGCCTGGAGCACCAGAATAGGGAAAGGAACACAAATAACATCCAGCTGTGAAAAACAGTGGGGTTTCTGTCCACCAGGGAGAGATGACTAGAGATACAGAGACCCTCTTAAAGTGACAACACACAAAATTTTACTTGCAGTCACTTATCCTTAGCTACAGCAGAGGGAGAGAAAAGCAGGTAAATTCCACATGAGGAACATCTGGGATTGGTGGCTCTGGGGAGAGAGCTGAAGTTGTCAGATACCAAGATACCTATACTGAGTCATCCTCAATACTGCAAAACCCATCATTCTCAAGCAGAATGCTCCCTGCCATGTGGCATCAGCATGGAGGGAAGCAATAGTCTCACTGACAGGAAACTTCTTGGCCCACCCTGTGGAGCTTAAGACCTGTGGAGAAGAACAACTAGAAACACTTTCATGAATAAGCCTAACAGAAGGCCTGAAGAGAAAGGTAGACCTCTGAAAACTTTAACTGACCTTCCCCTGGGCCTAGTGATACTAAAAGCTGGCTTTGGTGTGCAGCTTGGTTCTTTCTGCACACAGTCAGAGCAAAGAGAGATACAAGCTATGGATCACTGAAAGATCCAAACGAGTTGGCCAGTGCCAGTTACAGGGAATGTCTCACATTGTCTTCCATCAGAGTCTTTGCAGATTTACCTAATACACAGAAACAAACACAAGCAGGCAGCCAAATGGGAAGATGAAGAAACAAGCCCCAAAACGAACAAGAGAATTTTCCAGAAGAACTAATTGAAATGGAGGCAAGCAATTTATCAGATATAGAGTTTAGAATAATGAATAGAAGGATGCTCAACAGCATGAAAAAATACATATAAATCATAAAAAGAACCAGTTAGAAATAAAAAAAATGCAATATCTGAAACAAATAAATAAACTTCCCTAATTAGGTGAAGAAAAAAGACACACAAGTCCAGGAAGTTCAGAGAGTCCCCAAAAATTTAGAGTCAAAGAGGCCTACACTGAGATGAATCTTCTTCTTTTTCTTTTTTTTCAAGTGAAGGTAGATTTCATTTACTTTTCTTTTTGTTTTTTATTGTTGTTCTAGTACAGTTGTCTCCATTTCCCCCCAGCCCAGCCATCCCCACTTCCCACCCTTGATCTTACCCCACTTTGGTTTTGTCCATGTGTCCTTTATACATGTTCCTCAAAACCATTCCCCCTTTTCTCCTCATTATCCCCCCACCAATTCCCCTCTGGTTACTGTCAGTTTATTCTTAATTTCAATGTCTCTGTTTCTATTTTGCTTGCTTTGTTTTGTTGATTAGGTTCCACTTAAAGGTGAAATCATATGGTATTTGTCTTTCACTGCCTGGCTTATTTCAATTAGCATAATGCTTTCCAGATCCATCCATGCTGTCACAAAGGGTAGGAGCTCCTCTTTCTTTCTGCTGCATAGTATTCCATTGTGTAAATGTACCACAATTTTTTGATCTATTCATTTACTAATGGACACTTAGGTTGCTTCTAGCACTAGGCTATTGTAAACTGTGCTGTTTTGAACATTGGGGTGCACAGATTCTTTTAAACTGGAGTTTCAGGGTCCTTACCATATAATCCTGGCAGTGGAGTTACTGGGTCAAAAAGCAGTTCTATTTTTAGTTTTCTGAGGAAACTATATACTGTTTTCCATAGTGGCTGTACCAGTCTGCATTCCCACCAACAGTGCACTAGGGTCCCCTTTTCTCCACAATCTCTCCAACACCTGTTGTTTGTTGCTTTCTTTATGATGGCCATTCTGACTGGTGTGAGGTGGTATCTCACTGTGGTTTTAATTTGTATCTCTCTGATGGTTATTACAGTTTGGTGGGTATTATCTCATGTGCCCATATGAAGGATTTGGTCAACTGGTTTCTGGATTTCTCTGAGTGGTTTACTGAATCTGTACTTTGCTGTGTTCCTGGGAGGAGGGAAGTTTAGGAGCATAGTATGT
This sequence comes from Anoura caudifer, assembly GCA_004027475.1. Classification (NCBI taxonomy): domain Eukaryota; kingdom Metazoa; phylum Chordata; class Mammalia; order Chiroptera; family Phyllostomidae; genus Anoura; species Anoura caudifer. The sequence continues at coordinate 78,059 of PVKU01005711.1, read as the reverse complement.
TGTCGTTTTGGTTCATTCTCCCATCCCTACATTTTTCTACCAAAACAGATATGATTTTAAATACTATCATAGAATCTAAGGACAGCAATTATCCATTCTAAAGCTCACTTTCTTCATCTCCAATCATGGGAAAAACAGAAATCCCATTTTTATATGGCTTTGGAAGACTAAATGAGACAATGTAAAAAACAGAACAGTTTCTGTTATTTAGTAAATAGATATTAATTATAATAATTATTATCATGTAATGGACCCTTCATTTCCAAATGTAAATATTTTTAGTTAGAGCTCAGAATATTTTCCTTAGACTATTAATAGAAATATTATTTCTCCTTACCTTTTTCTGACATGTTCTCATTATTTTTATATATGTGTAATAAGTTTTTAAATTCTCTGTACTTTTTTGTCAAATATCTCATCAAGGTGACTTATTTCTAGAGCTATCATAAATATTTGCTTTTAAACTCTAATTTTAGTAAAAATTAAAGTTATATTTTTAATGAATACAAGATAAAAGAGAAGCTGGTCATACTGTATATTGGATTTATTTCTTTCTTTAAATTTATTTGAAATGATTAAACATGATCTTTTATATCAATAATGTCCTTAAGCCTTGATAAATATAATTTCAAAGTAGTTAAAAATACCATAATATTATTACTTTTAGAAAATATAAAGATTAAGCAAACCAGTAAAAACTAGATATTTGTTTTATACAAATAATATATTTCTTTGTAATTTTAGTTTTCATCTGCCTAATTGCTGTGTACATTTTAATTTGACAACTGTTTTCTAGCCTGTAAAATGCTAACAAGAGGAACAAAGTTTATCATGGTCACCATACACATTGGAATAATCAAATGTGCCCGACTAATAATTCCAAGCATATTGTCTTAAGTATCAGCCTTTAATATAAATTGTTTCTTTCATATTTCATATTTTATCTGATAAAAGGAAATACTAAAAATCTCTTCTTATTTTGGTAGTATCAGTGCTACACTAATCATAAGTTTTCATTCCTTTCTATTCTAACTGACTTTCTGGAAACTTGAACCTGTCAATGCTTTAATTGCATTGTAGAACTTCATTATCAGCATTTTTTGTTAATTAGATGAGAATTTGAGATAAACAGCCTATTTTAAAATAATTGAGATCTGTCAGAAAAAGTAGAGCCATTTTTAATATAACAGCAATGGTTTGCATGACAGCAATGTAACCTGGCAGCCAAGGAGAATGGACTGGAATGTGCATGTGTGCACAATGATAGCTTCACTATATTAGTCAGTGGGGGTGGTAGATGCCCTTGAGTGATCAAGTGTACTATGTGGATGTCTCATTCAAAATGAGTGAGTAAAACAATGAATCTACATCGATTTTTGCATTGAGTGTGAACATTCCTTCCCAGAAAGTATTGTGATGATTCAGAAGGCCACACCTATGTGCAAATGGTGACTGGCAGCTTCATCACAACAATGCACCCATTCATGCATCACAACTTGCAAAGAGTTTTTTGGCAAAACATCAAATCACCCAGATGACTCAGCCTTGCTGCAGCACAGATTCTTCACCCTGTTACTTCTGGCTTTTCCCACCACTAAAATCATTTTTGAAAAGGAAAAGATTTAAGACCATTGATGAGATTCAGGAGAATACAACAGGGCAGCTGATGGCGATTGGGGAACTATGTGAGGTCCCAAGGTGCCTACTTTGAAGGGGACTGAGGCATCATTGTCCTCTGTACAATGCTTCTGGCATCTACTTGTATCTTCTTAATAAATGTATCTTTTTCATATTACATGGCTAGATACCTTCTGGACAGTTCCATTTACTGTGTAATAAATATACTGAGCCATCTATTAAGAAAATTGTGTGATTTCAGCATGGTTTAGTAAAAATTTTTAGTTTTTATATCAGTGAACAATTCATACAAAAAATGAATCCTCAGCAGTCAAAAAACAGCATTTTACAGCCAATCAACCTGTCAGAGAAGGAACTCAGTTGAAGAAAAACTTTCTATTCCAAGTGGCACCACAACTGATAAATAATAATGACAAATAAAAAGCTAATGAGAATTGAGTATTGCATCACCCATATCTCTAAAACCAAAATAACACGTTAAGAAATTAATCAGAATTCACTTGTTATTTTATAATGGAAATATACATGTAGCATAATTGAAACTCCCACCGTATCTTTTTACTACAGAGCCCAGGTAGTGTAAATATATGACTATAAAGGGACAGTGAAAAACAGTAACGCCAATAAACGTAGGAAAGGCAATTGAATCTGTGATGCAGGTTATGAGATCTAAGTACATTTCCTACACAAAGTAATAATACAATATTACAGTTTATACACATATCTCATATAATAAATTTGATAAGGTAATATAATAGGAAAAATGTAGGAAAAGAAAAAAAGTAGGTTGAAAACATTTCATATTCAAATAAACAATGTATGTAAGAAATTATGGTAAATGAAATAAGGTGGTGAAAGATAAATGCCACGTGATCTCACCTATAAGTGGAACCTAATCAATAAAACAAACAAGCAAGCAAAATAGAACCAGAGACAATGAAATAAAGAACAATTTGACAGTAACCAGAAGGGAGGGGGTGAGACATAATGGGGAGAAATAGGGGAAGGTCATCAAAGAACATGTATAAAGGACACATGGGCAAATCCAAAGGGGGGAGGATCAAAGCTGGGAGGTGAGGATGGGTGGGGCATGGAGGATTCATGGGGGAAAGTGGAAAAGACTGTACTTGAACAACAATAAAAAAATTAAATAAAAACATCAATAAAAACTCTTCATAAATAATATTTTCTATTTCTTTCACTTAGATGTCCCAATTAGTAGTTTTAACTGCTGCTACAACCTTCGATTTATCTACAGAACCTCAATGTTAACCTTATTCTCTCTCTAAAAAAGAGATAAGGTTCTTAGAAGTTGACTGTGTCTTGAGTAGGGGAAATAAAGACAGAATGAGCTGATGCGTACCCCAGCTTGTAGGGTCTGCCACATTGTGGATGAGATATGAGAAATTCACATGGACTAGCAAGTCCTGTGGAGGAAAGGGATGGCATGGTTTTCTCTCAAGGGGAGAAAAAAGGCCATTATTACTTTGGGGGGGGCGCATTACATGATGGCCCTTATTTACTATGCACAGGTTCCCTTTAGGTGGTTACCTTGTACAGAGAACAAAGGAGCCTATGCCGCTAATCACATCACAGAAGGATATTAACAAATGAAAAGGGAAAAGTGATTGAACTGGTTACACTCATCCCTGGAAAGTTTAGAATGGATTTTAGGAAGTTACTTTGAGGGAAATGTTTGCTGCCTCAATTCAGGGTGAGGGAGTTTTAGGAAAAGCAAGTCTCATAGCAGTCTAGGTACAATGCAGGCCGGATTCCCCACAGAAAAACCTATCAGTGGGCACGGGTCCTGTGCATCTGACCTTGCTTTCCACTGGGAGCTGGGCCCCACCATGCAGAATATTCTCCTACATTTCCCCCCTTGTTTTCAGCTAGGACTGCTATCGATCCCACAAAGTTTGCTAGTTTCTGGTCTCTCACAGGACCCTGGCAAAATAATTTGTAAGTGTGTTAAAGTACACAGAGCATTACTAGTGATCAGAGAGATGCAAATTAAAACCACAATGAGATACCACTTCACACCGGTCAGAATGGCTATTGTAAACAAAGCAACAAACAAGCGTTGAAGAGGTTGTGGAGAAAAGGGGACCCTAGTGCACTGTTGGTGGGATTGCAGACTGGTACAACCACTATGGAAAACAGTATGGAATTTTCTCAGAAAACTAAAAATGGATCTGCCTTTTGATCTACTAATTCCATTGTCAGAATAATATCCTAAGAACCCTGAAACACCAATCCAAAAGTATCTTTGCATCCCATTGTTCATAGCAGCACAATTTACAACAGCCAAGTGTTGGAGCAACGTAGGTGCCCATCAGTAAATGAATGGATCAAAAAGCTATGGTACATTTACACAATGGAATTCTATGCAGCAGAAAGAAAGAAGGAGCTCCTACCCTTTGCCACATGGATGCAACTGGAAAGCATAATGCCAAGTGAAATAAGCCAGTTGGTGAAAGACAAATACCATATGATCTCACCTTTAACAGGAACCTAAACAACAAAACAAACAAACAAGCAAAATATAACAAAAGACACTGAAATAGAGAGCAGTCTGACAGTGACCAGAGGAGAGAGGGGAGGGAATTTCAGGGGGTAAGGGGAAGGGTTTACAGGAACAAGTATAAAGGACACATAGACAAAAATTAGGGCGTATGGAAATTGAAGGGAGGTGGGGAGGGCTGGAGGGGTGGCCCGGGATGGAAGTAAAAGACAGAAAACTATACATGAACAATTAAAATAAAATAAAAAAAGACAGAATGAGAAAATTTTGCTCCTACTTTAAAATTTTAATCTTACTTTTGCCTGACAATAAAAAAAAAAAAAAAGAAAAAAAAAAAAACACTTTCAGGAATGCAAAGGGTTCTATTTAAATGAGCTTCCCTAAGCAAGGTGGGATCATCTGAGAATTAAATAATAAAACAGTACTTCTTTGAAAAACCATGAATATACGATATACTCAAAATATGTTAAAGGATGAATATATACAAATGAATTTCAGCTGTTTACAGAAATTACTGATTATGGTAATATTCAAGTTATATCCTAATTTTACAGTGGTCAATATTTAAAATCTTATTGTATTTATTTGACAATAAAGTAATTAAATCTTCTTTCAGGTGGGGTAGCAAAATCTAAGTGGTGAAATCAGTCAATAAAAATTTTAAGAAGAGTGTAAAAATTTATATTGAATTTGTTAATTCCACAAAAATATGTTTGTCTATTATTGGTTTTGCATTGGAAAATTGGCATTTTTGAAGTTTAAAGTTTTATCTGATGGATTTCTTATTTTATATTTTTCATCTGTATAATCAGAAATTGAATGGATACATGTTGGTTTGAGTGAATGGATGTTTTTCCACACCTCCAAACACCCTCTCTAGTCTCTCTTTCTTTTTCACATACACACACAAGTAAGAGATTACAAAGGCAAAATTGATGGCACATTTAGGGGATGCTGGATTGTCCAAAGTAAAATCTAAGTAGAATATTCTTGGAAGCTACACCTAAGTCCAAAAGATGTAATCTTAGGTCTTTAACTCTAGTATAAAACTACAGTTGCCACATCATGCAAGAGATGGTCATTATATTTTGCTTCATTAAAAGAATGTATTTGTTACCCTGGGATAAAGAAAGAAATATATTATTGAAAATTTTATGTAGTTTATGTTGGTAATATAAATAAAGTATTACATTTTGGCAGCTTTGCTTTATGTGTATATACTTGTTTATGTTGACTTGAATTGTTAAATTATTCTGAGTCATGAAATTAACATATATGCTTTATTAACCTAATAAGCAATGCCTAAGTGCATAAGAATATTTTGCTCATAAAATTTATATGTTTGAGATGGACGAACCTAGAGATTTTATGGTAAATGAAGTAAATTGGACAGAGCAAGAAATATAACATACAATTTCATTTATTTGTACATTCTAAAAAACAAAACAAATGAGCTAACAAAACAAAACAGAAATAAACCCATGGACATAGAGAACAAATTGATATTTGCCAGAAGAAAGGGGATGAGGGGATGGTCACAAAGAGGAATAGATTAAGGATGTATAGTATAGGAAATATAGTAAATAATATTGTCAAAATCTGATATAGAGACAGATGGATACTAGATTTATTGTGGTCATTACTTTATAAGGAATATAAATGTTGAAATTGTATGAATAAATTTATATATAAATCTTGAATTTATATTGAATTTATTTACATGGATTTAAATGTTATAAGCCTGAAATTAATGTAATGTTGTATGCCCACTATACTTACTGCAGACATTAACAACAAAAAAGACCTAGGGGATTTAAATTACATATCTTCTTACTTGTTATAATGTTTATTTGCATCTAATGAATACAATGTTTTATTTATTTCCTTTTGATGTCAGTAGTTTCAAAGGTATTCTACAATTTTAAAAAGAGGCTGATATTTCTAATCATAATCTTTCTTAACAAAAATCTTCAAACTCATATTCTGTGTATAAGAAGATACTTAAGTAGCCATGAGGTAGAGAATACTAAACCTGTTCTGAACCAAGCAAAGTGACAAAATAAGAAAGATACATAAATTCTTAAATTAAATACAGTTTTATTAATGTAACAATGTTAAGATTACAATGTATTTAGATTCTGTTATTCAAGTAGATGAAATAAATTTAAATATGTCATAATTCAAGAAGGAAAAATAAATGAAAAGTGTATTGTCTCCTTTAATTTAGATATTTTACACATCACAACTAGCATGTTTCAGTGATTTCACTATAAGGCGATATCACTTTTTCTCCCCTCTCTCCCTCCCTCTTTGACTACTTCCTTCCTTTACTCACTCTGTCCTTTCTTCCTCCCATAACCTATTTCTCCATCTTTTGTCTTTTCTTTCCCCTTTCTTTTCTCTGCATATTCTCTTTATTTTTCCTCATTCTTACTTTCTCTCACTACCTCTTTGTATTTCTTTCCAAGTATACATATTTTGTTGAGGTACAAAGCATTGCATTTTGTATAATCAATTTATTCTCTGACTTTCACTGAGTGACTATCTCAATGTCCAAATATCCAAGGCTAGAGGGTGAAGATCTGCAGTGAAAGTGTTACACATAAAGGGATTTTATTTCTCTAATCACTGGTTTTACATTAGGAAAAATCACATCTTTTAAAGTTGAATATTTTATCTGACAGAATCCTCCTCTCATTGTATAAATGCTAGCTAAAAATTGGTTGACTTTATTATTTTATTCAATACTGTGAATATGCACACAAACATACACATACACAGCACTATTAAAAGGGAGAAGAAACAGTTTTTACTGATACTAGATAAATGCAAAAGTCTATGAAGTATAGTCACCAAATAAAATACAAATAGGGAGGAGATGAGTAAATTAACGACTTCAGATTGTAAGTAATAACTGATCGCTTCAAAAGACAAATCTAGCTGTACTCTCATTGTAGCCATGCCTCCTGGAAAACAGGCCAGATCATTAGAAAGTCAGTGTAAACAGGACATACAGATGGCCAATAGTCATATGAAAAAAATCCTCAGAGTCGGAAATTTTGGCCAAGATGGAGGCATAGGTGGACACACTCTGCCTCCTTGCACAACCTAAATTAAGGACAACAAAGATTTAGAAGCAAGAAAAAAAAAAACAGAACTGAGAGAAAATTGAAATGTACAGAAGTCCAACAACCACTCATCCAGACCAATAAGAGGGGCGAAGTCACGGCAGGAAAAAGTGGAGGTTGGTGGGCCCCGGTATGCAGGCAGCAGCAGTTGGAAGATCCCAGGTGTGCAGGTGTTGGCTAGCAGACCCCAGGAGCACAGGTTATGGCTAGTGGACCTCCGGCACAGGGTGGCAATGGTGCAGATCCAGTGAGGTCACGCAAGGTGGCTGGCTGACCAGGCGGTCCCACATTTGCACTCAGATAATCCAGGTGAAGGGGAAGTGGCAAAAGGGACTGGAATCTGAGATAGAGTGGAGCAAGCACCATTGTTCCCTCTTGGACCATACCCTCACATACAGCATCACTACCCAGCAACTGGGCTTCCCCACCTAGGGAACACCTGAGGCTCCACCCCTCACTACACAACAGCTGCAACCAGACAAAAAAAAAAAAAAAAGGCTCAAATGGGAGAACAAATCAAAGCCCCAGAGCCAATTCATCTAAGCAACCAAGAGAGAGCCAACCTATGCGGGGCTCAGTTCAAAGCCCTGGTGATCAGGATGCTCTCAGAATTGGTTGAATTTGGTCAAAAATTAGATGAACAAATGAAGGCTACAATAAGTGAAATGAAGGAAAAAGCAAAAGGAACCAATAGAGATGGGAGGAAAATTGGGACTCAAATCAATGGAGTGGACCAGAAGGAAGAAAGAAACATCCAAACAGAAAAGAATGAAGAAACAAGAATTCAGAAAAAATGAGGAGAGGCTTAAGAACCTCCAGGACATCTTTAAACGTCCCAACATCAGAATTATAGGGGTACCAGAAGGGGAAGAAGAAGAGCAACCAGTGGAAAACTTATTTGAACAAATAATAAAGGAGAACTTCCCCAATCTGGCAAAGGAAATAGACTTCCAGGAAGTCCAGGAAGCTCAGAGAGTCCCAAAGAAGTGGGACCCAAGGAGGAACACACCAAGGCACATCATAATTACATTACCCAAGATTCAAAGGAAGGAGAGAATTCTAGAAGCAGCAAGGGATAAGGGCACCATCACCTTCAAAGGAGTTCCCATCAGACTGTCAGCTGATTTCTCAAAAGAGACCTTCCAGGAAAGAAGGGGCTGGAAAGAAGTATTCCAAGTCAGGAAAGGCAAGGACCTATATCCAAGATTGCTCTATCCAGCAAAGCTTTCATTTAGAATGGAAGGGAAAATAAAGTGCTTCTCAGATAAGGTCAAGTTAAAGGAGTTTCATCATCACCAAGCCCTTATTATATGAAATATTAAAGGGACTTATCTAAGAAAAAGACGATAAAAAATAGGACAGTAAAAAGACTGCAAACTCACAGATATTAACAACCACATCTAAAACAAAAGCAAACTAAGCAAACATGTATAGAACAGGAACAGAATCACAGAAATGGAGAGCACATGGAGGGTTAGCAACATCGGAGTGGGAGGAGGAGAGAGGGGGAAAAGCTACAGAGAATAAGTAGCATAGATGGTGGGTGGAAAATAGTGGGAGGGCAAGAACAGTGTGGGAAATATAGAAGCTAAAGAACTTATGACACATGGATATGAACTAAAGGGGGGAATGTGGGTGGGAGGGGGTGTGCAGGGTAGAAGGGGATGATGGGGGAGAAATGGGACACCTGTAATAGCATAATCAATAAAATATATTTTAAAAATCTTCAATAACTAGTTAACAAGTCTTTATAGTAAGTTATCTCTGTACATAGTAATCAATATGATATAAAATATCTTTATAATAAGCATATAGACTACACTTTCTCACCATTTCACCTACTCCTAATCACCTTAAGTCCAATAATTTATTTCTGCATCTGGTAGCACTTGTGTTTATGGTTTTTATTAAAAATTTCTGCAAAATTAATGAAAAATACTTTCATGGACTATTGAGCTGTTTTCATTGGACAAATTGTTCTTAGGAATTGAATTGAAAATGTATTGTTCTTGTTGTGGCTGGTGTGGCTCAGTAGATTGAGTGCCAGCCTGGGAAACAAAGGGTCACCAGTTCGATTCTCGGTCAAGGCACATGCCTGTGTTTTGGGCTAGGTCCCCAGTAAGGGGTGCGTGGGAGGCAAGCACATATTGATATTTTTCTCCTTTTCCTTCTCCTTTCCTTCCGCTTTTTCTAAAAATAAATAAATAAAATCTTTTAAAAAAGAAAATATTGTTTTTTTTTTTAAATCTATAAGACTTGTGTCTACAATACTATCAATACAACAAAATTCAGCTAGTTTGCAACATGACTCAAAACAGTAGCTCATTTCCTCAGATTTCCTTAGCAGAATGTGCCTTTATTTGTCCTACAATATAAAAGTAAAACTTATTGAAGAAAACTTTATTATGAATTACTTCCCATGATACCAATGTGCCTAGTATTATTTTAGGAGTGGCCAGCCTGTGACCTGTGGGCCACATAAAGTTCAGGATGGCTGTGAATGTGGCCCAGCACAAATCGTAAATTTACATAAAACAGTATGAGAAATTTTTGTAATTACGTGTCCCAGTATATTTAATGTGGTGCCCAGAGATGCCAAAAGGTTGGACACACCTGGTAGAAATCTACCATTTGGCGTAGAGATGCCAAAAGGTTGGACACAGCTGGTAGAAATCTGTTCTTTAGTTCAGTTCAGTGGTTATTAGTTGAATTTTAAATGTATGCCAAGAAATAGAAAGTATTATATAGATACTTTCTATATATAGTTTCTATATAGGAACTAACTAAAAGTTATGTTTTGAGATATTTTATACTTACAAAGTAAAGTAGATATAGAGTCTGAAATCCTTTGACAAGGTCATGTTTTAATTCATCTCTTTAGTGTAGCATAGGTGTAATAAAAGATGCAGGATTATCTTTTATTCTCCCAAAATCCTAAAGCAAGATCTGTTATTGCAGGTTGCTTGTTTGCTATCTATCTATCATCATCTATCTATTGTCTATCATCCTCTATGTTTTTGTTGAGAAGAGAAGGTGAGATAGCAATTTTGCAGCCATTCGATTAAGGTGAACACTCTCAAGTTTTTAAATATACTAGTATGTGTTCAAATGGGTATCAAAATGGATATTCAATTTACAATCCAAGAAAAGATGATAGAAAAACATAAGGGAGTGCTTGGCTATCTTTTTATCCCCTTTTCAGTCAATAAGTACACACTTGGAAGCAACTAGTGCTCCATTGTAAGCAGCCTCCTTCTTGTATTCTCTGGACAAAGGAAGATTTTACATACCAGCTCTGAGATTTTAGGAGAAGACACAGTATGGTTCTGGTAATATCTACCATTGTAGCAGGGGTAAGAGTTATGGGAAATTTCAACTTGAAATGATCTGGGCCTCAATGTTTTCTTAATTTAAAAACAATTTCTAATTCAAGGGTTGTAACTCCATGGTTTTTATTCCTAAATTAGAAGGGCCTTAGACATCAAGATATTAATGCTATTTTCATTTAAAAGTAGTGCAAAAATTTCAGAGCTAGGATACGGGATCAAGTTAACCATTAACTGTTTGATGATTAATACCTAGGAAAGAAAAAATAACCAATGTTTCTAGAGATCTACTGAATGTTGTGTGTGAACTAGGTTCTTTAAATATACTTTGCTTAATTTACTAAACACAACACCTCTGTGAGGCATGTCGTTCTTATCTCAAGATTAAAGTTCAATCCTTGGCTGATGTGGCTCAGTTGGCCAGAGTCTCATCTCATACACCAAAGGGTTGGGGATACAATTCCAAGTCAGGGCACATACCTAGGTTACAGGTTCCATCCCTGGTCAGGATGTGTACGAGAGGCATCCAATCACTGGTTCTCACATCCGTGTGTGTGTTTCTCTGTCTCTGTCTCTGTCTGTTTCTCTTTCTCTCTCTCTGTAAAAGTAATAAAAAAAAGAAGTCCTCAGATGAGGATAAAAAAACAGATTACAGCTGAAGAAACAAACAAAAAATGAAGAATTTTACTAATTTTTGTAAAGTGCACATCACATAATAAATTAGGTACTAAACTAAGGTCAGACTTTGAGTTCAGTCTGTGAGTTTTCCATTGTTGTTTGCCCAGCAGTAAAATTAGAAAAAAATATATCTTCAGTTTTTCCAGCTCTGAAATGCTGATCCCTAATTTAAAAAAATATGTCAAATAGGTATTATTAATAAAATTCCTAAATCTTTTCCTTTCCTTGATAAGCTGATGTGTTCATATCTTCTTATAGACTTATAAGAATAGATCATGAATTGGACCTATAAGAAATATGTCTTACTCATTTTCCCTCAGGTTCCTAGACATGATTTTACATTGTAGTGAACAAAGAAATGGAATCATACATACAGCTATAACACAGTTTGTCTCTACAATTACCTTTAACTGCAGAGTTTTTTGTTTGTTTTTTTCTTGTTATTAACAATCTAAACATATAACTGCTTGGAGGAGCAAGTAACAGAAAAAGTCTCCAATAGCTAGAGACATAACTCCATCATTTATTCATTTACTTTTCCTATATATGCCCCTGTGCATGTATGTGTCTCATTTCTTCACTTACAAAAACAAACCCTCCAAAAAACATAAACAAGAGGACTCATAAGAAAACTGTTGTCTCCTGTGAATTTCCTACACTTCTTCCTACATCTAATTCCCCTTAACCACTTATTTATTTGTAGCATCCCACAGATCTCACGTAGAGTTCATAATGGTACCTAATTATCACCATTAATATTTGATATTGGTCTCCAGATTTTGTGACACCCACATGACAGTTTAGTCTGAAGGGATTTTTGGTTACTAGGTTCCTGGTGTACAATTAAAGTAAAAACAATGTGTTAAAACAAGTGCACATTGCTGATTTTAATCTGCCTAAACAGCAACCATCTGTTAATGTAAAACACACACCAATGCTCCTAGCAGTGCAAGTCTTTATCAAATGCCTGTGGCAACAGGAAGGAATCTAAATTCAGAAAGTAATGTTGAGTAGGAAACAGTGAATGTCTTTTGAACAGGATAACAATCATTTTCATAGCTTATGAGCCTAAGAACAGACATGTAATATGTTATGGTACTATTAAAACATGAAACTGGCAAAATTCTTCACTGATTTAAAATTCCAACGTACATAATTTTCCTCACAGACTAAGAAAAAAACTTCCTAGCTATTCATGTATTCTTTATGTGTCTCCCAATATGGTTGTGTTTATCTTCCTGGAATTGCTCTATAAGGACATACTGGATACAAAATTTAAAGTTCTTTCAAAGGTCCTCAATATCCCCTGAAAAAAATCTATTATCTCTTTGTCCATCACATTATTTGGATACCTTTGGCAGTCCTACACTTCTGTTAATATTTTTGTGTTTCTACAACACTGAAAAGTTCTAGTTCTCTTCTTGCCACTCCTAAATTTTCTTTTGTGGGAATGCTTTCTCACTTCCTTGCTTGATAAATGCATGCAATATTCATTCATTTTTGTATTGCATTTTTCTCTTTACATACTACCTTGGAAAGAATTTGATCCCTATGCTTACTTATAAGAATGCAGACCTCACCCTGGCTGTTGAGGCTCAGTGTATTGAGCATCGTTCTGCAAACCCAAAAGTTACTGGTTCAAGTCTTAGTCAGGATACTTTCCTGGGTTGCAGGGAAGGTTGGGCACATGCAAGAGGCAGCCAATTGATGTTTCTCTTGCACATTGATGTTCCTCTCCCTCTCTTTCTCTCTCCCCTCTCCTCTCTCTAAAAATAAATAAATAAAATCTTTAATAAAAAATAATACAAATCCCAAATATGTGGTATTTTTTTCTGGCTTACTTTTTGAGTTCCAGCATTTCCAAGTAGCAAATATTTTTATCTTACAATAGAACTTAGGATTATTATGGTATTCCAATAGCTATCTAAATTTAATAGCTTATCTCAAATTTTTCTTTTTAAAGTTGCATGCATAATAATTCCAAAGGTAGCTTGAGCTTCAAAATTGTTTGCACTGTCTCTACAATAATGTCCACATCTTGGGATCAGCCTTGCCTTTACCCTGGCAGTGTCAGAGCTTCAGCACTCTGGGCACCGCACCTAGACATGCAACTGTTCACAACAAAGCAAGGAAACAGCTCTTCCTATTGTTATTTTTTAATAGAAGCATATAGCTTTATTTTAAACCAGCCTTGTAAAACTCCCACAAGTAAGTTTCCCTTCACTTGTATCTGGCCATAACTGAGACTAATTCTCTTTTCCAATCCATTCATTTTTTAAATTTTTTATTGTCATTCAATTACAGTTGTCCCCATATTTCCCCCATTATTCTCCCCTGCCCTGCCCACCCTCCATATTCTATCCTCCCCACCATAGCCCTTGCTCATGGATTATTTGACATGTTCCTCAATTTGACCCTTCATTGATAACCATGGTTAAATAAGACTGGTCACCTGGGATTGAATGGATATTGGGGAGGCAATAACACCATCTATCACTATATTTTCTCCTTTATATCTCACCTGCCAAAATTTCACTAATCTTTCAAAATGCCCATGTGTCTTTTTTTTGTCCTCAGTACCTATAAAATTCCTACTGGGTAGTGACTTTTACACCAACATTTCTACACATCTTACCTAACTCAAATACCCCTTTGCCCTATTAATTTGTAGAAGCCAATTTCACAATGAAAGTTAGATACAAAATCCCATTGGGTCCATAGGCTCCACCAGCCCATAGTCCAGGCTAATGTTTACTGGACACCGTCATATCTCTGTGGGAGTCCCACCAGTGGCTCTCATAGTGTGTGAAGGACCTCTGCTGTAGCCCTGCTCTTGCTGTTTTCATTGTCTGATTGACCAACTCTTCACTCCACACACAATTGATACTGCTTTCACCTATACAGTTAAACTGACAGCATTACCGTAAGAATAAACATCACATGAAAATGAATACATCATTTTAAAATACAGAACCTAAACTGACAGTATATAGATATCTACATTTTAATGGGAATATACCGGGAAAATACCAACCAATACAGAGTAAGTATATAAAGAAAATGACTAGAAGATATGTTAAAAGAAAAAACACCAATACATGTTTACTTATTTCATGAACTATTTAACCCATGAATGCAAAAATGTAAGGCAAAATATATGTAGGATATTCTGAGATCTATTTTCTTTCTTGAGATATTTCCAGTCTCTGGAATTCGGTAACTCACATCTTTAGAGAAAATATTTTTATCCATTTTTACTTTTAAACATTTTTTTTTGTAAAAAATCCCGGTTATATAGATGAGGACTCATTTATTTTATATCAGATAAAACTACTTGGAAATAGAGATTTGTGAGCCTTTGTGAGTGTTTACATGAAGTTGTCTGATGTTATGATAGATAGAAAGAAGTATTTTCATGTGTAAATTACATAAAATTCACATTATTATTACTTCTTTCCAAAAATCTCTGATAAACATACTCATTTTCCATGTGCAGATAAAAATTAAATATCTGTCAAATGCTATATAGACATATATGCAAAGAAAAAAGTTCTATGCTTCAATCAAATTTCTTTATTTTTTTATTAACACAATTTCTGGGTACTTTTGGGGTCATTTTATTTTCATCAGAATCATAGACATCTTTTAGACTCTGAATTTTTGATGAGAATAATAATAAGACCAATAGGAACAATACATCTAGGTTTGTAGTTTCACTTATATCACAATATAAACACAAGCTGTGCTGGACAGTATGGCTCAGGTGGTTTCCGCATTGTCTCTTAACCAGAAGCTTGGGGGTTTGAGTTCCCTAAGGGCACATGCCTAGGTTGCCGATCCAATTCCCAGTACAGGCATGTATGGGAGGCAATCAATTGTTATTTCTCTCTCACATCGATGTTTCTCTCTCTCCCTTCTCTCTCTAAAAGGTAATTTAAAACCATCCTTGGGTGGTTTAAAACACCCAAGGTTGAGGTGAGGATAAAAACAACAACAACACAAGTGATCACACTATAAACAAAATGTAATATAAACACAAGTGATCCTCTGACTACTTATAGCTTTATTGACATGACATATTTTGCTCTATAGATGAAAGAAAATTAAATCATATTTAACACTTGGAAGTCAGAGTTTTAGGGTTCAGTTTCCACACCATCTTTATGGAACCACTGAATTTTCTCTGGCAGTTTAGAAGTCTGAGTACATGAGATTAGAAGGCATGTGGGATTTAAACATGGGGCATATTAGCAAAAGAAAGTTTAAAATCATGTGCTCCTCTTTAAGAAACAGAAAACATTAAAAACTCATTTGGAAAGAATAAGACTAATTTACATATAAAGACAGAAACAAGATATAAAAATGAATTGTTCAGATAAATAATCTAAAGCTTGATAAAGTGGCTGATTGTCAATATTACAACACTCAGTTTTTCAGGAGGAGGGAGACTAGAACAGGGTGAAATTTGACAAGACACTGTGAGCAAGGAACGGTAGCCTAAAGATTTCAATCATGGCAAACCAGAATAAAAATTATACAGTGATTTCATTAACTAACCAATTAAACTCAATCCAAAATGAACAACAAAATGCATAAAAATATAACAATATAACTATTACAAATATCGCTGCAATACATGGGAGTGTAGATATCTATGTCCTGTTTTCATTTCCTGAGTATAAATACCCAGAAATGGGATTGCAGGATCAGTCAAGATATGTAAACACCTAACCTGTCTGGTGTGGCTTAGTGGATTGAGTGCCGGCCTGCAAACCAAAGAGTCATTGGTTCAATTCCCAGCCAGGGCACATGCTTGGGTTGTGGACAAGGTCCGCAATTAGGGGCATGTGAGAGGCAACCACACATTGATGTTTCTTTTCCTCTTTTTCTCCCTCTCTTCCCTTCACTCTAAAAACAAATAAATAAAGTCTGTAATACACACACACACACACACACACACACACACACACACACCTAAGTGTTCATCAACAAATGGTCAGATAAAGAAGATGCAGCATGCACACATACACACACATGCAGGCATACACACAATGAAACAATGAAATACCATTCACTCATGAGAAAGAAGGAAATCCTGCTATTTGTGACAAGGCATTATGCCAAATGAAATATCAGACACAGATAGACAAACACGGTATTAAAGAGCTGAACTCATAGAGATAGAGAGTCCAGTGGTGGTCACTCGGGACTGAAAGATGAAGGAGTTGGGAAGATAGAGGTTGGTCAGTGAGCACAAACTTTCAATTAGAAGATGAATTAAATTCTGGAGATCTAATGCATAACATTCTGGTTTTAGTTAACAGTACTAAAAGGGTGGATTCTAAATGTTCTCACAACAGAAAAGAAATAACAGTTATGTGATGTTATGGAGGTGTTAGCTAATGCTATGGTAACACTCACATTGCAATATATATAAATTCAACATGTTTTATACTTTTAACTTATACAATGCTGTATATCTATAACTTAGGTGGATTGAGGGAAGCTTTTAGAAGCTTCTCAGAAGACTGTTTTATAGTAGCCCTAGTGTATTAAGTGAATTAGTAGCTTTAGCTTATGGCAGGCAGCAGCTAAAAAGAAACAGTGAAAAAAAAAAAACTTGGAAAATCTTGCTCTTGCCTTTCTTTTATTCAGTGCCCTAGGGCGATCATTGCCTTCACCCAGTGCAGTGGACCAGAGTGTTGCTATACACACAGAAAGGATGAGTAAATACCGTGCTAGTGTAAAGTATGACAAAAAAAAGAAGAATAAAAAACAAGCTACACTGGGGCATCCAATTCCTTATCATCCATTCAAAACGACTATACTATAAACTAATAAACTTAAGTTTTGACATCCTTTCTGCTAATATATAATAATTTAGTGTATGTGTGTGTATGTATGCAATATGTATATGTATATATATTTGTAGCTGTAGATTCAGACTCATAAGCTGAGATTAAATAATGGTGATATTTCAAAAATATATGTAGATACATATCCATATTACTAATGAAAATAAACTTTAGCACCAGTAACATATAGCTAGCACAATTTTAACAAGATATAAAGGAAAGCAAGCCATAAAAAGACAATATAACATTTTTAAAAAAGGTAGTAGAATAGTAGTAGGCTTGCTCACCAGATATCAAGATATGTTGTAAAACCATTGCAATAGAATAGTGTTGAAATGGAACAAACACAAGAAAACAGACATATGGAACAAAAGGAAAACTTCAGAAGCAGATTCACATGTGCAAGAAAACAATAAAATATAAAATGGACACTATAAATTAACAGAAAAATGAGTTCTTTGGTAGATAGTATTGAGTTATTAATTTATCACAGAGAAAAGATAAAAGAGAATATTATGTAAAAGTGTGAGTTATATAACGCAAAATGTATAGCAAAATTAAAATATTCTCATTTTAATTCTACTAAGAAAACAATATAGGAGTTTATATCAATGACCACAACTGAGGAATGACTTTTAAAAATATTTTCTGTAATAAAAACACTAAAGACAAATTTAAGCAGGTTACAGAAAGGAAGAACATACTTGCAATGTATAAAGTCAACAAGGGATTCATTATTATCTATAATATGCAAGCAACTTATACGAATCAACAAGAACAAGACAGTAACCTCCAAAGATAATGCACACAGTATATAAACAAGTAGTTTATGAAAAATGAATCCCAAAGCTAGCAAATGATGATAATTTTCTTAGTAATAAGAGAAATACAAACTAGAAGTCAGCTAATATAATTAAAATTTAGAAAACATGTAATACCAAGTGTTGATTATTTTGTAGAACTTAGATGTCCACATATGCTGCTACTGATGGCAATTACTCTGGAGGGAAAATAAACACTATTTACTTAATCAATTTAAATGTATTAATATACTGGAACTCACAATTCTCCACTTGGATACACAGCACAAAGAAATATTTACACTGATCCTTAAGGAGAATGAATAAGCATATTCATAATTCACTGTTACTTACAGCAGCAGAAAGCTGGAGGAAAAGAGGGTCAGCCATCGCTGGCAGTGAGTGCAGTCAGATCACGGAGCATTACAAAGCACAACAGATAGATACAATATAGCTGAATAAACTGTATTGATTAAAATAGATTAAAATAGATTAAAATAGAAAATGTAAAACTCAGGCCAGAAAGTAAGGTAAAATCAAGAGTATGATTATAGAACAAAATTTAGAGTAAAAAGTAAATTATTTTCAATTCTTCATTCATATAATAAAAATAAAAGTAAATCACTTCTGAGGACTGATACTTATTCTAGAACTGAGGTAGAGAGCTGTTTTATATACTCATCCTCATAGAGAAAACATTGTAACATGTTAAAAAAATACCATCATGATTCATATAAGGATGACTTTCAAAGGGCTGTATTTTATGAGGAACTTGTGTCTGAGTCAATATGCTAACATCATTGGAATTTCTGGTCAATCTGCTATAAGGACTATCACGGACTCAACACAAGATTGCTATAGGTTTACCACAGGGCAGTTTCCAGCACTTATTAGAGGAATGATTAAACACACAACCTTAGAAAACCTCTATAAATATATTTTTCCTCTCTCCCAGATATTTAATAGGTATTGAATTTCAATAAGATCAAATGTAAAAAATGAGTTAAGAGTAGCCTTCATGCTTTAATATTAGCCAACAAATGCATAGACTTGATATTATGTTTTGAAGCCTGAAAGCCCAGAAAGTGTTAGCTCCTGCATGGAAAATAACATTGATGATTATTGACTCCCCATAAGATCATAATAAAAGCATCCTGAAAAATCAAAGATAGATCCATTAGTTCTATCACAGTCAGAAAACACACACACACACACACACACACACACATTGAAAGAGTTTTAATAGTTTCTAAAAGGGGGTAAGACAGAAGTCATTCACACGTTTTCAGGAGGTAGGCTAATTCAGATTAAGGTGGGAATTTTAGGAAGGGGAATGCATTGAGACTAGGTGGATTTAATGACATAAAATTTTGTATTGGTGAAAACAAGGTAAGAGTCTAGTACTGAGTCATAAAAAGTAATAAGTAATAAGCTAGTTTTCAAAAGAGAACAATTTTATTTAATACATAATCTAATCTTTAGGAATAAGTATGTTCTAGAAAAACAAAAGCTAATACATATTCTCGGTGTTGTTAAACCAGGAAAAAAAAGTGTACAATATGTCCAACTACAGTCTAAACTTAAGGATAGAGATTTATATTATAGAGAAAAAGTACATGATCATATCAATAGATATAGCACCCTTTTATGATAAACACTTTCAGCAAAGTGGGAATAGAGGGAAAATATCTAAACATAATAATGGTGAGAGAGTCAAGATGGTGGAGGAGTGAATGGAAGTCAACTATCCTCCTCCCAGAACCAACCTGGAATTACAACTAAATTGTGGAGAAATCACCTGGAAGAAACAACTGAACAATAGTGAGAGAGAAGCCTTATAACCTTATACAGACAGAAGAATCATTTTCAGCACTGACTGGCAAGAAATATACTGGAGATTCAAAAGGGATGGCTGGGTACCCACAGGCAGCAGTGCCAAAGGGATAATTCAGCAGCCAGTGGGATCCCCCTGAGAAGAATGGGGTCTAAAACCTTACTTGGATCCCCAGGCTGTAACACCAGAGCCCAAAAAAGTACACAGGTAGTGAAAAGCAGCAGGGTTGCTCTCTGCCAGAGATGGATGGCTAGAGACAAAGAGCCATTTAAAGAGCCAGCACACAATTTTCATTTGTAGCCACTTACCTGGGACTCAGGCAAAGTGGGGCACAGTGAGCTAGAGATGCCTGAAGACAGACTGGGAACAGAAGCCTTGCAAAGAGAACTGAGAGACTAGCTTCCTGGATCCTGGTACTGTATCACCACCCTTCAGCAGCACCCATCCTGCTCAGGCGGACTACTCCCCTATCAGCTGCAACAGCCTGAAAGAAAATAATAGCCCCAAGCCCAGGAGAGAGTCTGCCCCACCCTGTTGGGGTTAAGACTCACCTCTGAGTGCAGGGTGATTTGATTAACAACTGAAGGATAAAGGCTCAGAGAGTAGATCTCCCTCAGTCTTGGAGCAAGCTGCCTAAGGTCAGACAGGGTCAACATCTGAAATCACTAAAGGTGGGTTCAGAAAGAAAAAAACAATGCTAAATACTAGAGGCTACCAAGATGAAATGCACTGTGGTCTTCTCCATAATTAGCAATATATTCTTTCCTGCATAGCTTTTTAACATTCATTTCTTGTCCAGCAAGTTTGTGCATATTAAGTCACTAGAATTTACACTATTGTTTATTTCTCTCCTTTCTTATAATATAGTCTTAATCTCTTTAGATCCTTATTAATACTGGCTCATTTGCTATTGATAGTGGGATTGTGGGGGGAAGATACATTTGCAGATGTGGGTTTATTTCCTGGGTTTTGTTGCTTTGTTCTGGCAGCACCTACACAACAGCATACAAGATGTGGTCAGCAGAGTGACCCTCAGTCAACCAGCTGCAGGGAAGGATTCACCAAAGAATGACCCAACAACAATCAAAACTCAATTGCAACCAGAGATCCCACATAAAAGACATAAAGGGCAAGAGCATCAAGTTCAGGAGATCAAGGTGACTGCACCACTGAATCACACAGCTCTCCTACCAGAAAAGTTCAACACCACAAACTCAGGGAGTGAAAAAAGATCAATTTCAGAAGCAGGGGCAAACAAGAAGAATCTCCGAAACAATTGGGAGAAAGAGAAACAACCCCCAAATGAAAGGAAAGGAGGAATACTCAGAAAGAATGCTAAAAGAAATAGAGGCATGTAAACTATCAGATATCGAGTTCAAAACAATGGTTACAAAGAAGCTCAATTAACTCACTGAAAATTATCAAAAACTATAGGGAAACTAGAAGGAATTTCCTGGAAACTATAGCAACATAGGATATAGAAAGTAAAAAAGGATATAGAAACTATCAATAAGAGCCAAGAGGCATTGAACACAACAATTTTTGAATTGAAGAACACAACAGTAGGAATCAAAAGCAGTCGCAATGAACCAGAGGATAGAATCACCAAGCTGGAGGATAAAGTAGAAAAAAGAAAAAAGAAAAGAAGAAAAGAAAAAAAAAGAAAAGAAAAGAAAAGAAAAGAAAAAAAAAAGACTCAAAAAGGACAAAGAGGTGTTCATGGAAATGCAGGAAAACACAAAACATAATAATATCCATATAATAGGAATATCAGAAGGAGAAAAAGAAGAGTGAGGGATAGAAAACTTGTTTGAAAAGTAATGATGGAAAACTTCCCTAATTTGATGAGAGGGAAGGTCACACAAATCCAGGAATCACAGAGCATCCTAGTCAAGAGAAACCCAAAGAGGCCCACTCCAGGACACACCAGACAAAGGTTTGATCTCCAAAATATATAAAAGAACACACATGACTCCACTCCAAGAAGACAAACAACCCAATTAAAAAATGACCAAAAGACTTAAACAGATACTTTTCCAAGGAGGACATACAGAAGGCCCAGAGACAGATGAAAACATGCTCAGCTTCACTAACTATATGTAGATACAATTAAAACCACAATGAGATACCACTTCACACTGGTCATAATGGCCATCATAAACATATCAACAAACAAGTGATGGAGAGGATGTGGAGAAAAGGAAACCTTAGTGTACTCTTGTAGGGAATGCAGATTGGTGCAGCCACTGTGGAAAACAGTATGGAATTTCCTCAGAAAACTAAAAATGGAACTGCCTTTTGACCTGGCAATTCCACTGGTGGGAATATAACCTAAGAATCTTGAAACACCAATTCAAAAGAACATATGCACCCCAATGTTCATAGCAGCACAATTTATAATAGCCAAGTACAGGAAGCAATCTAAGCACCCATCAGTAAATGAACGGATCAAAAAACTATGGTGCGTTTACACAAGGGAATGCTAAGCAGCAGAAAGAAAGAAAGAGCTCCTACTCTTTGTGACAGTATGGATGGAACTGGAGAGCATTATGCTAAGTGAAATAAGCCAGACTGTGAGGGACAAATACCATATGCTCTTACCTTTAAGTGGAACTTTATCAACAAACAAAGAAGCAAACAAAATATAACCACAGATATTGAAATTTAGTACAATCTGATAGTAAGCAGAGGGGAGGTGGGAGAAGATAATGGGTGGGAAGAGGGGAAGGGCTTCCAGGAACAACTATAAAGGACATATGGCTAAAACCAAGTGGGGTAGAAGCAGGGGAGGGATGTGAAGATGACTGGGGTGGGGGTGGGGTAAATGCAGACAACTGCACTTGAATAACAATAATTAAAAAATGCAATGATATAAATTATAAATAAATAAATAAATAAATAAATAATAAATAAATAAATAAAATGGCAGAATTCCAAGGCAAAGAGAGAATCTAAAGGCAGCAAGAGATAAACAATAACATACAAGGGAGCCCTGATAAGGCTAGCACAATGGAAACACTACAATGGACACATTACAAACCAGAAGGATTGACAAGAAACATTCCAAGTAATGAAAAGCAAAGGCCTGAAACCAAGACTGTACTACCCAGCAAGGTTCTCAATTAAAATGGAAGCCTAACTAAGGAATTTCCCAGACAAAAGAAGGCTGAAAGTATATACCTCCACCAAACCAGCACTGCAAGTGATGCTAAAGGAACTACTTTAAGAAAAGGAAAAATATAGAGTTGGGGGGGGACACAGGTACAGAGGAAGTAAAATGGCAATGAATAAGTATCTATCAATAATAACCTTAAATGTTAATAAATTAAATGCTCCAATGAGAAGACATAGAGTAGCTGAATGGATAAGAAAACATGGCCCACACATAACCTGCTGAGAGACCCTCAGAAAATAAGACCTACAGAGATTGAAAGTGAAGGGCTGGAAAAAAATAATCCAAGCAAATGGACAGGAGAAAAAAGCCCAGATAGCAATATTTATATCAGACAAAATAGACTTCAAAACAAAGGCCATAAAAAGAGACACAGGGACACTTTGTAATACTCAAGGAAAGAATCCATCAAGAAAATATAAACATTAAAAATATATATGCACCCAACATAGGAACAACCCAATACATGAGGACAATCTTGGAAGACTTCAAGAAAGATATTGACAGCAACACACTTACAGTAGGGGATTTTAACAACCCACTGTCAAAAAGGTCAGAACTTTCAAACAAAATGTCAACAAGGATATTATGACACTGAACAATGCCATAGACCAAATGGACTTAACTGATATGTATATAGAAACTTTCATCCCAATGAAGCAAAATTCATTGTAAATGCACATGGACCATTTTCAAAGATTGAATACATGATAGAACACAAAACAAGCTTCAACAAATTTAAGAAAATTGAAATTATATCAAGCATATTTCAGACCACAAGAGCATGAACCTAGCAACCTACCTCAAGAAAAAAATGCAAAACACTCAAATTCATGGAGACTGAGTAGTATGCTATTAAACAATGAATGTGCTAATGATGAGATCAAGGAATACATCAAAAAGTTTTTGGAAACAAATGAAAATGAACTCATAACAATCCAAAACTTATGGGACACAGCAAAGGAAGTCATGACAGGAAAGTTCATAGTGATGGAAGTCTACCTAAAAAGATGGAAACATTTCAAATAAACAACCTAACTTTACATACACAAGAACAGGAGGAAGAACAATGAATAAAGCCCAGCACAGGTATAAGGAAGAAGATGACCAAGATCAGAGCAGAATTAAATGACATAGAGACTAAAAGAACAATTCTAAGGAAAAATGAATCCAGGAGCTAGTTCATTGAAAAGTTAAAGTCCATAAGCCTTTAAGCAGACTCATCAAGAAAAAAAAAGAGAGAGAGGACCCAAATAAACACAATCAGAAATGAAAGAGGAGAGATTCCAACTCATACCACAGAAATGTGAAGGATTGTAAGAAATTACTGTGAAGAACTGTATGCCAAGAAATTCGAAAACCTGGGTGAAATGGACAAATCACTAGAAAAATATAATCTTCAAAAACTGAATGAATAGTAAGCAGAAAGCCTGAACAGACTAATAATAACTGATGAATCAAAGCAGTAATTTTAAAAGCTTCCAGCACACCGAAACTCTGGGCCAGATGGTTTCACAGGAGAATTTTACAAAATATTTAAGGAAGAGCTGACACCTACCCAACCCAGACTATTAAAAAAAGTCCAAGAAGAGGAAAAACTCCCAAACTCTTTTTATGAAGCTAGTATCATCCTAATTCCAAAACCAGATAAAGCCACAGCAAAGAAAAAAACTACAGGCCAACATTGCTGATGAACATAAGATGCTAAAATCCTCAAAAAATATTAGCAAACTGCATCCAACAAGACATTAAAAAGATCATTCACCATAATTAAGTGGGATTTACCCAGGGATGCAAGGATGGTACAGTATTTGCAAATCAATAAACACAATGCATCACATAAAAAAAAAAAGAAAGACAAAAATCCATGATTGTTGTATCAATGGAGGTGGAAAAAGCATTTGATAAGGTACAGCACCCATTTATGATAAAAGAATTCAGTAAAGTGGGAGTAGAGGGATTATACTTCAACATAATAAAGGCCATATATGAGAAACCTGCAGCCCATGATAAGAACATCATAGTCAATAGGCAAAAACTAAGAGTATTCCCACTAAGAACAGGAACAAGACAAGGATGTCCACTTTCACCACTTCTATTCAACATAGTATTGGAAGTCCTAGCCACAGTGATCAGAAAAGAAAAAGAAACAAAGGACATCCAAAATGGAAAAGAGGAATCAAACCTGTCATTGTTTTCAGATGACATGATAGTGTATATAGAAAATCCTATAGACTCCACCAAAAACTACTCGACCTAAAAAATGAATTTGGTATAAAAGTGGGATACAAAGTCAATATTCAGAAATTGAAGGCATTATTGTACACTAACAAAGAAATATCAGAAACAGAATTTGGGAAAATATTCCACTTGGTATAGCAATAAGAAAAATTAAGTACCTAGGAATAAACCTAACCAAAGAGGTAAAAGACCTGTACTCAGAAAACTACACAACACTAAAGAATGAAATTAAGGAAGATGCAAACAAATGGAAGCATGCACCATGTTCATGGACTGGAAAAATTAACATTATCAAAATGTTCATACTATCCAAAGCAATTAATAGATTCAACACAATCCTTAGTAAAATACCAATAACGTATTTCACAGATATAGAACAAACATTTCAAAAATGTATATGGAACCATAGACAACCTTAAATAGCTGCAGCAATTTTGAGAAAGAAGAACAAAATGTGAAGGATATAATACCTAACATTAAACTATATTACAAGGCCACAGTAATCAAAACAGCCTGGTACTCGTATAAGAACAGACACATAGACCAATGGAACACAATAGAGAGCCCAGAAGTAAACCCAAGTCTCTATGGTCAATTAATATTCAACAAGGGGAGAAGAAGAATAAAATAGCATAAAAATAGCCTCTTCAACAAATAGTGTTGGGATATCTGAATAGCTACATGCAAAAAAAAAAAAAAAAAGAATACTCAACCACCAACTTACATCATATACTAAAATAAACTCAAGATGGATAAAAAGCTTAAATATAAGTTGCCACACCATAAAGGTCCTAGGGGAGAACATAGGCAGGAAAATCTCAGATATCTTACACAGCAATATTTTCACCAATGTGTCCC
The DNA here is from genome assembly GCA_004027475.1 of Anoura caudifer. Classification (NCBI taxonomy): domain Eukaryota; kingdom Metazoa; phylum Chordata; class Mammalia; order Chiroptera; family Phyllostomidae; genus Anoura; species Anoura caudifer. The sequence continues at coordinate 52,008 of PVKU01005711.1, read as the reverse complement.
ATAGATCAAGGGACATAAAGGAAAGAATAACAAATGGGATCTCATCAAAATAAAAAGCTGCTGCACAGCTAAAAAAACCCAGCAAAATGAAAAGTGAGCCAACTTTATGGCAAAATATATTTACAATTGATACCTCAGACAAGGGTTTGATATGCAGACTCTATGAAGAAATACATGACTCCACTCCAGGAAGACAAAGAACCCAATTAAGAAATGGGCAAAGGACCTGAACAGACACTTCTCCAAGGAGGACTTACAGAGGGCCCAGAGACATATGAAAGCATGCTAAGAATCACTAGCCATCAAAGAGATGTAAACTAAAACAACAATGAGATACCACTTCACACTGATGAGAATGGCCATCAAAAAACAAATCAACAATTAATAAGTGCTGAAAAGGTTGTGGAGAAAAGGGAACCCTATTACACCATTGATGATAAGGCAGGCTGATGCAGCCACTGTGGAAAACTGTAAGGAATTTCCTCAGAAAACTAAAAGTGGAATTGCCTTTTAACCCTGAAATTCCCCTGCTAGAATTGTAGTGAAAGAATCCTGAAACACCAATCCAAGGAAATCTATGCATCCTAATGTTCATAGGAGCACAATTTATAATATCCAAGTGCTGAAAGCATCATAAGTGCCCATCAGTGAATGAATGAATGAAAAAGCTGGTACATTTACACAGTGAATACTACACAGCAAAAAAGAAAGAAGGAACCCATACAGATAGAGACAGCATGGATGGAACTGGAGAGCATTATTCTAAGTGAAATAAGCCTGAGGGGGGGTGACACAAACACCATATGATCTGACCTATAAGTGTAACCTAGTCAATAAAACAAACATATCAGCAAAATATAGCCAGAGACATTGAAATTAAGAACCAACTGACAATAACCATAGGGGAGGTTGAAGGGGATAATAGAGTTAAAAAGGGAAGGGTTGTCAAGGATCATGTATAAAGAACACATGGACAAGGCCAAAGTTGAGTAGTATCAAGGGTGGGAAGTTAGGATGGCTGTGGTGCATGGAAGTGGTGAGGGGAAAACAGAGACAACTTTACTTGAACAATAATAAAAAAGAGAGAGAGAAATAAACATAATAATGTCCATATATTACAAACCCACTGCCAGCCTCATACACAGCAAGAAAAACTACAAGCTTTCCCCTTAAGATTCAGAATAAGACAGAGATGTCTGCTTTCACCTCTTATTCAACATAGTACTGGAAATCCTAACCACAGCAATCAGACAAAAAGAAGAAATAAAAGGCATCCAAGTTGGAAATAAAGAAATAAAACTTTCAGTATTTTCAGGTGTCATGATACTGTACATAAGGAACCCTAAAGATTCTGGAAGGAAAAAAAAAAAAAAAAAACCCTGCTAGAACTAATGAATGAATTAGGTAAGGTAGCAGCGTACAAAATTAATATCTAGAACTCATTTTCATTTTTATATACTAATAATGAACTAACAGAAAGGGAAGTTCAGAAAACAATCCCATTCACACTTGTTTCAAAAAGAAAAAAATCTAGGAATAAACCTAACCAAGGATGTAAAAGACCTGTACATTGAAAAGTAAAAGACATTGAAGAAAGAAATTGAAGAAGATACAAATAAGTGGAAGCACATATTGTGTTCATGGATAGGAAGAATTAACATCATTAAAATGTTCATACTACCCGAAGCAATCTAGAGATTCAAAGTAATTCCTATCAAGATTCCAATGACATATGTCACAGAACTAGAACAAATATTTCAAAAAATGTAGGTATATGGAACCACAAAAGGTCCCACATAGCAACAGAATTCTGAGAAAGAACAAAATTGGAGGAATCATGCTACCTAATATCAAACTCTACTATAAGGCCATAGTTATTAAAAGAGAATGGTATTGATATAGAAACAGAAACATAGATCAATGGGACAGAATAGAGAGACTGGAAATAAACCCAAAACCTTATACTCAATTAATATTTGACAGAGGAAGCAAGCCCATACAATGGGCTAACCATAGTTTATTCAATAAATGCTGTTGGGGAAATTGGACAGATCTGTGAACTAAAATAAACTAGACCACCTTCTTACACCACATACAAATATATATTAGAATGGATCAGAGACTTAAATATTAGACCTGAAACCATAAAAACCTAACAAGAAAATATAGACAACAAAATCTCAGACATTGCTTGCAGCAATTTTTTATTGGATATATCTGCCCAGGCTAAGGAAATAAAAGAAAATATAAACAAAAATGACTATATGAAACTAAAAAGTTTTTGCACAGCAAATAAATCATCAACAAAATAAAAAGACAACCCACAGAATAGAAGAATGTATTTCCCAATACATCTGATAAGGAATTAAAATCCAGCATTTATAAAGTACTTACAAAACTCAACACCAAAAAACAAACAACCCAGTTAAAAATGGGCAAAGGACCTGAATAGACACTTCCTCAAAGAGGACATACAGAGGGAGGGCCAACACACTTATGAAAAGATTCTCAATGTCACTAATCATCAGAGAATTGCAAATTATAACCACAATGAGAAACCATCTCATACCTGTCAGAATGGCTATCATCAATAAATCATCAAATAGCAAGTCCTGGTGATGACATGGAGAAAGGGGAACATTTTTGCACTGTAGAGAATGCAGATCGGTGCAGCCACTATAGAAATCATTATGGAAATGTTTCAAAAAATTAAAAATGAGTCTGTCTTTTGATGCAGTGATCCCACCTCTGGGAATATATTTGAAGGAACCCATAACACTAATTTGAAAGAACAAATCACCTTTATATTCATTGAACCATTACTTACAATTGCCAAGATATGGGAGTAGCCCAAGTGTCCATCAATAGATGAGTGGGTAAAATAACTACAGGATATTCACACAATGAAATGCTACCTAGCCATAAGAAGAAGAAAATGTTACCCTTTGTGACAGTATGAACTTGGAGAATATTATGCTAAGTGAAATAAGCCAGTCAGAGTAAGACAAATACCATGTGATTTCACTTGTATGTGCAATCTAATGAAAAAAATGGGACTAACAAGCATAACAGAGACAGACTAATAGATAGAAAGCACATGACAGATGTAGGAGGGTGGATGTTAGGAGGTGGAGGGATTGAGCAAAAAGAGAAAGGAACTCATGGATATGAACAATAGTGTGGTGATTGCTGAGGGGAGGGAGGTATAAGGTGACTAAGCAGTAATTGAAAAAGTCTACAATATTTTTAAATAAATAGAAACAAAATGAAAAAAAGTGGAGAGAGAAAAATCTGGTTCTTTAAGTTATGAAATTATCCTTCAAAGTGAAGGAGAAATAAAAACACCCTTAAGCAAAAATTGAAGGAATATGTTGTCGGTAGACCCCTCCTTGAAAAAATTTGAAAGGAGTTATTTAGAGAGATGAAAAATAACATAGGTCAGAAACTCTTAGAAAAAGGAAAAGCACTGAAGAAGTAATTGAAGATAAAATAAAAACTTTTATTTGGTTATTCTTTGCTTTAATTTTTACTTTTTAATCCTCACCAAGAATATGGTCATTATTGATTTTAGAAACATAGGAGGGGAGACAGAGAGAGAAACATCAATGTGAGAAACACGGATAGATTGCCTCCTATTAGCACACTGACCAGATTTAAACCCACACACCAATTGATCTAATAGTTAAGTTTGTTCAAAATAATGATCCCAACAGTATTTACATATGTGTGCTTATATATATATAATATACGATGTGTAATGTATACATATATGCATTTATATATGTATAAACATGCATATATCTTTATGTAAAATTATATAAGATTAAAATAAATGACAATAATGTAGCAAGAGGTGGAAGAGAGGAATTAAACATAATTGTTATTTAAGGTTTTAGACAACCCATAAAATATTTGGTACATTGTTATTTGAAAATGGACTTGGATTAGCAGCAAATATATATTGCAAATTCTAGGGCAATCACTAAAAAAAGTAAAGAAAATAAAGTAATGCTGTAAGAGGAGAACAATAGAAGCATAAAATGCTCAGTTAAAATGGCAAAAAGTGAAAGAGTATAAGACAAATATAGGAACAAAGAAGAATGGCAACAAAAACCAGTAATGCATACAGTAGATATTAATTGAACTACATCAATAATCATTTTAAACTTCGATGGTCTATATGTACCAATTCAAAGACAGAATAGGTCAGACACATTTAAAAAACCAAGACCCAACTACACATTGCCTAAACAACCCACCTTAAAGACAAAGATACCACAGATTAATAGTGAATGGATAGATAAAAATAGGTTATGCTAATACTAATAGAGAAAGCAGGAAAATATGTTAATTTCAATCAAAGCCAATTTCAAATCTAGGAAAGTTATCAGTGATAATGAATGGCATTACCTAATAATAAAGGGTCAGTTTTTAAAAGAAGACAGCAATTTTTAATGTGTATGAACTTAAATAACAGTGCATCAAACTATATGAGGCAAAAAAAAATAATAGAATTGCAAAGAATAGTTGATAAATTCACTCTACAGTTCAACATATGTCTATCCAAAATGGACAAATCAAAAAGGCAGAAAATCAGTGAGGGCATAGCTGAACTGAATAACATGATTAATTAACTGGATATAATTGACATCCATAGAAAAGTTTTCCAACACATGCTTCCCCACTTCACAAGGAACACTCATCATGACAGACTACAGTCTGGGCCATCAGGAGCAATTTAAATAATTCAAATAAAGACAAATCATACAATGTCTTCTCTCAGACCACAATGAAATTAAACAGAAATAAATAGCAAAGATAAATGGAAAATATGGAGTTCAATAGCATACTTCTAGATAATATGGGTCAAGAAGAAATTACAAGGTAAATTAAATATACTTTGAACTACATGAAAACGAAAATAAATGTTTAGAAAATTTGTGAAATTCAGAGAAAACAGTAAAGAGAGGGATGTTTATAGCATTGAAACACATATTATACAATAAAGACAATATCAAGAGAATAAGAAGACAAGCCACAGACTGGGGAAAAGTTTTACAAAGTTGATGAAATACAATGATCCAAATTACACAAAGAAGTCTTAAAATGCAACAAAAAGAAAAGAAGAAATTTGATTAATAACAGACACTTGGATGAGCTATGGATAGCAATAATCATATGAAAAGATGCTCCACAACATATGTCATAAGGGAAATGCAAATGAAAACATCAACCAGATACCACTACCCACTTACCTGAATGGCCAAAATCTATAACACTGACAACACCAAATGCTAGCATAAATGAAAAACAAGAAAACTTCACTCATTGCTGTTGAAAACACAAAGTAGTACACTTTGAAAAAAAGTTGATGGTTTCTTCTCAATCATCTCAAACTCAAAATACCCTTACTATGCAACTTAGCGTTCATACTCCTTGCTATCTTCTCAAAAGTGTTGGAAACATGTCCACACAAAAACCTGCATAAGAATGTTGATATAACAAGAAATTTTAATAACAAAAATGTTATTTGGAATTGCCAAAGCAACTAAGAGTAGGTGAATAAATAAATAAACTGTAGAACATCTAAACAATGAAATATTATTTAGCACTAAAAAGAAATGAGCTATTGAGCCTTGAAAAGACATGAGAGAACCTTAAATGCATATTACTAAGTGAAAGAATCCAATCTGAAAGCCTATATACTGTATGATAACAATTACTATATGATTTTTTGGAAAAGGTAAAACTACAGAAACAGTATAAAGTTTAGTGGTTGGTGGGGGTTGATGGGGAGAGGAAAAATAAATAGGTAAAGCACAGAAGATTTAAGGGTGGTATGAATACTCTTAATATTATAATGATGGATACATGTCATTATACACGTTTACAAACTATGGAATGTTGTACACATTCCATAGAATGTACAACATCAATAGTAAACCTAAGGTATATTAGAGCTGTGGGTGATTATGATGTATCAGTGTAAGTTCATCGTTGGTTAATAATAACAATAATACATTTAAAATTAACAATTTTGTTAAATGTAGTTGATAATAGAGGGCATATGGAATATCTCTATATCTTTTCCACAATTTTGCTGTGAATGTAAAATTGCTCTAAAAAAATTAAAGTCTAAATGAAAAGAAATGAGCTGATAAGACATGAAAACACATGGATGAAATTTTAGTGTCTTTTGCTGAATACTGAAAGAAGCCAATCTGAAAAGCCTACAGATTTTTATGATTCCATTTATAAGACATTAAAAAAAGAAAAAAATACAAATACATATAAAATAGTTAGTGGTTGCCAGTGGTTTGGGGAGAAGGAGGATTATTGAATAGACAGAGCACAGGGGATATTTTAGGGCAATTAAAATTTTCTATTCATATTGTAATGATCATTTTGTGACACTCTGCATTTGTTAAAACTCAGAGAATGTAAGAGCACAAAAATAATCTTAATGTATGCAAATTAAACATTATTAAGAGATTGGGGGAATCCTAGGATAGCAGGTATAATGTGACAAAAAATCTAACTTTATTGCAAATCTATGAAAGAACTCCATTGTAGAAGGTACGGGGGAAAATACTACCTGAGTAACCTTAAAAATTAAGGGAGTCTATAAGACTAAAGGAAATATAAACAGTACATAAACATTGTACTCTAGTAGATAAGCTTTCCCATGAGAGAACAGATTAACAGTTCTGATACTATAATGCATACTGGAATTTAAAAATCTTTTTAAAAGTAAGTAGCAGATGGTGAGAGTCAAGTTTTCCACCATTAAAGTGGAAGGTTACAGAGGAACAAGGAGAAAAGGCTAGATTATTCATGTGGTAATGCTTAGAGTTGAAGATACCAGGGTCTACTCATGTTCAGCTCAATAATTGTACATATAAATAATTATAGATACAAATGTATATACAGGTTAGTACACACACACACACACACACACATTTCCCTGCTCTGTAGTGAGAGGATCTAGAAGCAAGACCATCTTCGTAGAAGCAAGCACATCCAACACTGAGATCTTGGTTTCTAATACCATATTCTTACAAAAGGGACAAAGATTCCTGAGAGAAATGGCCATTCCTAGGAAGGGGGCAGAAGCAGTGTGGATGGGCCTGGAACATTTTGTACTGCCAGAAAGTAAAGACATTTTTTTTTAATTCCACAATATTGAACTCCCTCAGTATTTTTTACATAAATAGAAAAAAAAGTACTAAAATTTATATGGAACCATAAGGGATGCCAAATAGCCAAAATAAACTTCAGGAAGAAAAATAGAGCTGGAGGAATAACACACTCTAATTTCAAAAGACAATGCTATAGTAATTGAGACAGCATAATATTGGCATAAAAACAGACACATAGACCAATGAAATGGAATAGACAGCCCACCCAGAAACAAATTTGTGCATTTATGGGCAACTGATATTTGATAAGTATGCCAAGAATACACAATGGAAAAAGAGTAGTCTCTTCAACAAATGTGCCTTGAATATTTGACATATACATTCAAAAGAGTGAAACTGGAATCGTATATACCATAGATGAAAATCAACTCAAATGAAATGAAAGACAATGTAAGACCTAAAACTACAAAGCACCTGGGGAGGGGACTGGGAAACATGGGTGAAAAAAAATAAAGACATTGACCTTGGTGATGATTTTTTTTGGATATAACACTAAAAGCACAAACAACAACAACAACAACAACAACAACAACAACAAAATGGATAAGTGGAACTACACCAAACTAGAAAGTTTTTGTTTAGCAAAGAAAAAAAACAAAACAGGCTGAAAAGGCAACTATAGAATGGGACTAAATGTTTGCAAGCCATATATCAGATAAGGGGTTAATTTCCAAAATGTTTAAGGGATTCCTACAACTGAACAGCAAATAAACTAATATCTAGATTTAAAAAATAGTCTAAAAACTTGAATAAGTATTTCTCCAAAGAAAATATAGAAGTGGACAACAGGTATAGGAAAAGATGTTCAGCAAAACTAATCATCAGGGAAATGCAAGCCAAAATGCAATGAGATATCACCTCAAACCTGTGAAAGTGGCTGTTAAAAAATAGATGTTAATGAAGATTAGGAAGAATCAAAACCCTTGCATGCTGTTGATAGAAATGCAAAGTGGTACAGCTATATAGAATATAGCATGGAAATTCCTTAAAAAATTGAAAGTAGAACTCCATATGATTCAGAAATACCACTTCTGGCTATTTATCCGAAAGAACTGTAATTAGGATCTGAAAGATACACTAGTACTCCACTGTTTATTGAGAAAATTTTCACAATAATCAACATGTAGAAACAACTTGAATGTCCAATTGACAGATAAATTTATAAAGAGAATATTGTATATACACATCATGGAATATTAATTAGCCTTTAAAAAAAAAGGACATCCTACAATATGCAACAACACAAATGGAGACCTTAAACATATGATGCTAGTGAACAAGCCAGTTGTGGAAGGACAAACACTGCATGATTCCAATTTTATGATGTATCTAAAATAACCAAACTCATAAAATCAGAGTGCAGAATGATGATTGTCAGAGGCTGACATGTAGGGGAAATGGTGAATTGCTAACCAACAGGCATAGTCTTAATTCTGCAAGACAAATATGTTCTAGATCTGCAATATAACATTGCCATTATATTTAATAGTATTGTATTGAGTTTAGTACACTTAAAATTTGGTAAAATCTGTATCTCATGTTCTCTTCTTATCATAATAAAATGAAGTTAAAAATTAAAAAATAGGACTACAACATAAAAGCAATAAGAATATCAAGATAGTTTATCTTGCTTATAATATGACTTACAAAGGCATAAGTACAGAATAACAAGGTTACAAAATATAAAGTAAATAATTATCAATAAAATAATAGTTAAATATAAGTAAAAAAACTCACAATGAAAGAAATTCCACAATGATTAAAGTGTGTCAAGGGAACATAAGAGCAAACTGAGGAATCTTTCAATGAACAAAGCTAAAACAATTTTAGCAATCGTCTTGCAGTCATTCAAGGCTGGGCAGATTTACATGGGACACAGGCAGACAGAAGAAAATTTGTGGAGTCATCAGGATATCTGACATACCTTTATGTTGGGCCAGGGCAATCCATACTCGGCAAGCTGCATGTCATCGCCCATGGGAAGTCCTGACTCCCTTACAAGCTAAATGAACACAAAGACAGCAGGTTGCTGAAATATTATATAACAGAGTATGATTCTGTGCATGCAGGCCCATACTCAAGGGTATGTGAATCCTGCTACATGAAAGTTGCCCAGACATCTGGGTGAGGGAGCCCGACTGACTACTGTTTCCCTACAGCAATAAATATGGTATTATGGAATTTTAACTCACAGCATAATAAATGTTATTATTCCTACTAACATTAATAAATAATTTAATGAATAAATAAATGAATAAGGGAGATTAGGTTAATTCCACCTCTCAAATGATTTTCAAATAATTTATGTAGATATTCCACCCTCAGAATGTTACAGCTCAACTCCCTACTTTTTGAACTTGGGCTGTACCTAGTAGACCTCATTCCAAGGAGTACAGTATAGAAAGGGGGGAAAATAATGTGGTAGAGAAACTTGGAAAAAACTACTTCAGCCAGGTGATCAAGATTAATACCAACAGTGATACATTATATCAATAAAATGTATCCTAGATATGATGCAATCAAGAGGAAATGACATTTTAGCTCAGTGGTAGTTCTCTCCAAATCATACACCCCTTGCCTAATGATCAGAAAAGCATTAAATATATCCCAGTCGAGGGACCTTCTACAAAATATCTGACCAGTATACCTCAAGTCTGTCAAGGTCAAATTGATGGCTGCCTGAGGGGAGAGGGTTTGGGTGTGAAAAAGGTGAAGGGATTTATAAGTACAGATTAGTTGTTACAAAATAGTCATGCAAATATAAAGTTCAGCAAAAAACATGGTTAATAATTCTGTAATAACTAAGTATGGTGCCAGCTGGGTATGAGAATTATTGGTGGGATCAGTTTGTAAATTATATAATTGCCTAGCCACTATGTTGTAAACCTGACACTAGTATCATATGATATTGAATGTCAACTGTAATAGAAAAAATAAATTTAAAAAAACTGTCAAGGTCATGAAAAACAAGAAAAGTCCAAGATTTGCCATAACCAAGAGGGGCCCAAGGAGATGAGACTACATAAATGGAATTACTTTACAGTATCAAGAAGCTAGAGACTAAATTACAGATCATAGTTAGAGTGTCCAGAAGCTCCTATTAACTTTATGAGTGTCATGACTTGAAACCACCTAACCATGCCAAAAATTATTGCTTAGGTAGAAGTTCTAATTTAAATATCTTCACCTTTTTTATATACTCTTTTAATTTACTACTTTAAAGGGTCATTGTTCTTGAAGTTATTATAGAAGGTAATGCATAGAAAGGCCATCTGAAAGAAGAGACTAATCATGTAGTGCCTAGTTAACTATAAGCACACACTTTATTTCTAAAGTCAACTGATCACCATAACTCTAACATTTATTATCTAGAGGAGGATATGTGCCAGGAGAATTAAGGCAGAACGTCCTTGAAAAGCACAAAATATTCCAGATATGATTTGTTGATCCACTAAAACTCATCTGTGTTTTGCTATGACAAAGTTAATGTTTGAACAAATTTAACATGTATATTTCTTGCAGACTAACTGATGTTCAGACCGCTGTTTGTTCACCTTGCTGCCTGCTTACAAACAGCTTCTGGGTAATCTTAAGAATGGAAAATATCATACCACAACAGAAACATAAAATTATTTTCTCCCAGTTTTTATTTTTGTCCAAAGGTAGAAAAATATATGCATTGTGGACACAATAGCAAATACAAAAGTGCTGATGGAGAGAACTAAATCAATCAGTAGATGTGACTGTAGATGTGGGTCATTCTTTTTTTTGTTTGTTTATTTGTTTTGTTTTTGATAAATTAGAGACCTGAAATCTCTATCATGTGTAAAGATCTTCATTACTTCCTTTTGTTCTTCATTTTAATCTTTTAAAAATTTCTGAATGCAAATGTTACCTTAACTTTAAATTTTACTATGTTGTAAGAAATAGAATTGTAGCAGCAATGAAATATTACTCAGCTATAAAAAAGAAAAGCCAGAGGTCCACACAACATAGATGATCTTATATTTACATTAATAAGTGAAAGAATAGAAATATAAAAAGTGTATGATTTATAATTCCATTTATATGAAGTTCAAAAATGACAAAAGAAATTGATAGTGGTAGGAGATAGAATATTATATACTTCTTGTTAAAAGGAAGGGACTCAAAGAAGTCCTCTGTAGTTGTTGGGGTGGCCGTATATCTTGACCTAGGAAATGTTCTTACAACACACACACTTCGTGTATATAATTAAAGCCTACATCAGTGCCTCAGTTTTGTGGCGGAAAAATGGAGGCTTAACAAGCTTATGTAAATGTGTCTCACCTATGAGCAAGTTGCAGAATGGGATAAAAAAAAATTTGCAATACTAAGAAATGTTTCAGAACAAACTATTTTTAATGCTTTATCCCAATTTTAAAATTGAATTGAACATTATCTAAAGTCATAAGTACTGAATTGTAAAATTGTCACCTGTGTTGCCAGATTGTTAAACGCAAACAATTTCGAGAGGTTTGCCGAACTAAATGATATTTAGGAGACACCAAGTGGCGTTTCTGTGACAGAGGTATTTGTGTCAGCTCAGGACAATTTGCTATAAAAGTAAATGTTGCTATTCTCTAGTTAAAGCATCTCAGATAAGTGAATCCTGTTAAGTGTAAATATTATATAATTATGATTGTTTGAATTCATTTTTACTCCTTTCCACACATCTTTTATACTGTCAATACATACTGTTTTTATCAATCTGTACAGTAGCATATTTTTAAAATAACCTAAACACATTTTTATTTCCCAATTTTTTGTATCAGTATTTTAACAAGAAAATAATTTTATGTTATGTATTTATAAACACATTATTAAAAAGTAAGTTGAGAGAACATGAGGATTCATATATTTAAATAGAAGAGATTGTATATAATCTCAATATTTGAACCTATTCAACAATGGGTGAATACCAACAGATAGCCAGCCCCTGGACTGTGTTGTCAGCTTATGTTCTAACTATAGGAGCCCTTTTAAATGTGGTTGTCATTGTATGCTCAGTCTGCCATAACAAAATATCATAGACTGGGTGGTTTAAACATAAATGTGTTTTCTCACAGTTCTAGAGGTTAGAAGTCCAAGGTCAAGGTGCCAGTATAGTTGATTTATGATAAGAATATTCTTCTGTGATGTAGATGGCCACTTTCTCATTGTGTCATCACATGACAGGAAAAAAGAAAAAGACAGCAAGCTCTCTGGTGTTTCTTCTTATAAGGGCACTAATCCCATTATGAGAACCCCACCCTTATGACCTCATTTAAACCTAATTATTGAAGATCCATCACCAAATATTATTGCATTTAGGGTAAGTTTTTAACATACAGATTTGGGAGTGACACAATTTAGTCTATAACAATAGTTATTACAGAATTGTTGCACATGGTTTAAAAAGCTTTTCTTGTTCTTACATTGTACTTCCTGTGGTCATTTTCTTTAAATAATACATTAAGTGCTTTTTCATTATTCATGTTCATTATTATTTGCCATATATCTAAAGTAGTCCAGAATTCTATTGAAAACAATTTGATATGCACTTCACAAATTATCAAGAGCATTTAATTCATATTCTCATTTTAATTAGCATGAATATACCAGGGTGTACAAACTATTGATAAACTGCAATGAATTTATCAATAAATTGGGGACTTCATAAACAACAATAAACTTCTGTCTTGGTGGTGTGACTCAGTTGGTTGTACTATCATCCTATACACTGAAAGGTGCCATGTTTGATTCCCAGTTAAGGCAGCTACTTAGGTTGTGGTTTCTGTCCCAGTTGGAGCGCATATGAGAAACAACCAATTGATGTTTCTCTGACATCGATGTTTCTCTCCTTTTGCCTCTCCCTCCTTTCTCCTCTTTCTAGAAAGAGAAAGAAAGAAATAAAAAAGGAAGGAAGGAAGGAAGGAAGGAAGGAAGGAAGGAAGGAAGGAAGGAAGGAACGGAGGGAGGGAGGGAGGGAGGGAGGGAGGAAGGAAGGAAGGAAGGAAGGAAGGAAAGAAAGAATTTTTCCTACTATGCATATGTTACATGCAAGAAGCAAAGTAGTATTTATAATTTAGATCATTCCGATTTTGAACTAATCTTACTTCTCCATTATAAATGATTGGATTTCCAGATAACATGTTAATAAATTTATAAACATATACATGAAACACATAAATACAAAATAGAAAAACCAAAAAAAGTTTCCTTAGACACATATTTTTGAATTTGCTGATCTAGTATTCAGTTTTATAATTGGATGTTAGTCACACGACATTAAAATCTCTTAGTAAATTAAACATGGAAAGCTCTTTTTTTATTTTGTTCAAAGCTAGAACAAGTATATACACATTTATATGAAATAATTTTTAGAAAAAAACTATTTTATAACTAAAACCATTAATGCTATAAACAGATGAGTTAAAAATAAAGTTCAGGAATTGTTATGTGGCATGTTGCTAAGGTTCACTTGATTTCTACAAAAATAAGCAATAAATGAGGAAAAGATCTCCTCAAGATAATATGGTCTGAAGTAAAGAGTCAGAAAATAGCAGAATAAGAACATTCTATATGCCAGAGTGGCCTTCAGCTAACCTTTACATATCTATATTTAAAAATATTTGTATTGCTCTTTTTAAGTTAAGCATCATTACTTAAGTATTGCAGAGTAGGCAAAAAAGTTTCATTCATGAGATTTTTATAACTTAAAAAGCCTCTAAAGAAAAATATTCACAAAAGGGAAATTTGACATAAAATCCCTGCATTTTTTACATTTTAATATTATGTAAGTATATACCAATTTTCAATGCAATTAAAAGTAAACATTATCCAAGTAGAACTACTATTTATATGTAATATTGCTTCATAACATCTTTGAGATAATTTCTACCATCTTCCAAATTCACTACAGACATTTCCCTCTCTGCCCTTTAGGACATATTGTTTTCCCTGTATGGAACACTCATTATTCTGCTCTAGTCTGCTCAAAAACTACTATTACTTGAATTTCTTTGAAAGTAAAGTCTCCTGTTGATTATCTTTGGATATGTCTTAAGTAACTGTTTACAAGGAAAAAAAGGCAGGCGACCTTGCCTCAATAGAGGATAACTCTGGGAAGCAGTTTGTACTACATTCCAGCTAAGAACACAATTTTATACTACTCTTTTCCTTTCTCTACTCTGCTGTCAGTTCTCAATATATAGCTGAATTCTTGACTCAGGCTTTTATTATTACTTTTTATTATTATTTTTTTTTTTACTAGGGGACCTGATCCATTATAGTTCAACTTTGCACAAGAATTTAACAAACTTCCTTTTTCTAGCTCTTCATCACCTACCCTCAGCTTCAGAGGCAGGTCTTTTGCAGGGATGAGATCTGTGATACAAATGAAGCTGGTTCTTTGTTTGCTCTCTGCCAGATAAAGATTTCTGTTTATGGATCTCCTTGGACCATCTGCTGTGTAGCTTCCTAAGTGCCACTGTTGTCAATTTTCCCGTTCTCAATGTAGCTGTAGCATGCAACCTTAACAATTACCTCCCTGTTATGTTAGAGTTTCTGAAGGCAACCAAAATGTGTATGTGTTCCGTTTGACATTTTTGTTCATTTATTTCTTTTTAAGTATAAGAACATTGTATTTAATTTTCCTATGTGTTTATAATGTGAATGCATAAATGTTAGAGTAATTAAGGAAGGGAAGGGAATGTTTCCACATGAAATTGTGTTTTACTTTGTGAAAGGATAAAGCCAGCGCCATTTGCTCTTGTGGCACCACTAGCCGAGCAGGCCCATGACCTTGGTAAACATGACTGCCATTTTACTCTTCTGAGCATCTCTCTCCAGGACGGGAAGTTACCTGAAAGCAAGAACAGACTGTGACTAGCAGCTCCCTGCAGCCACAGGCAGAAGATAACGTTGGAACGAACTGCAGCCACATGTTACAATGCCCCCAACAGCCCAGGGGCCACACAACAGCACCTCCCCAATGCTTTTTTTTAATCTGATTATAATCCAATAAAGGCTCAAAGCCCCCACCCTTCAATGCCCTTGTATGTCTCCATGCCATGTTCCTGTCCTTTCTTGGAGAGTGAATAAGAACTTTACTCTCTACATATTTTTCTCTTGTGAATTCTGCATCACCAACACCCCTAACATATTGCCTAATTGATACAGAGTTAGAAACATCTTTATTTGTTATAAAATTTGAACAATAATTGAACTGACTATAGAATTCAGCTTAACACTTTTTAGCTCCTTAGCCTTTTATATTTCTAACATTTATAGATGCTACTGAGAAGTTTCCTGTAAAGTATCATTGTTTGCAGGTTGCATGTATATGTGTGGGAGTGGCAGGGGTGGGAGGGAAAGAATCGGGTATGTGTGACAAGTAGTTGAAAACTGAAACTGGAAAAGCCAGCATTCATGCTGCCTATCACTACCAGAGCCAGTAAGCAGAGACAGAGATTGGATCTTTATGGGCACTTTATTCAGAAGGCTGGCGAACTGAGAAGATGGTAGATTATGCACCTTAACAGACTGTCTTAAATTCTATTTTAAACTGATCCTTTTTATAAGGAGAAGAAAAACATAGGTAAGGGGTTTGGAATTCAGGAAAAATGTTAATCTGATAAAAAGCTGCAGCATTCTTTCATCTGTTAACTGATGATTCTTTACCTGTGTCCTGGGTGGGGTGTCCTGGGCAGTGGACATCTCACCGTGTATTACAATGGCTCATACACCATCTTTATTGCTTAAGTTCTTCTGGGGCACAAGGTGGAGGTCCTTGTGGTCTCGAGGAGTCAGAGTGGGTCGTACCTTCAGTTTCTGAAACAATAACTTTTACATGCATTCATTACTAAGCTTATTGGCTATTGCCTAAAACTAAAATTTTCCAACTCTTGAGTCCCCCCCAATCAAAAATTTTACATTTTAACCTAATTATGGTAGAGAGAATCATCCCCAATGTTTATAGCACCTGATATACATGCAGATGCTGCCAGTCATTCAAACGCAAATGTAGGTATTGATATAAAGTGCTTTCACAGATATAATTAAGGTCACAATTCAGTTGACCTTAAAATATGGAAATAATCTGCTTGTGTCTGACCTAATCACAGTAGCCCTTTAAATATAAGCCTAGAGGTCAGAGATGGGGAAGTCAGACATTCAAAACACAGGAAGGATTTCATATTTTATTGTTGGCTTCAAGATGGAAGGGAAAAATAGCAAGGAATACAGGTAGCTTTTGTGATCTATTGAGAGTCAGCAAGGAAACAGATTTCACTCATTCCTATAACACCAAAGAATGTGATTCTATCAGTAACAGGAAGGAGCCTGGAAGCAAACTTTTCCACAAAGTTGCCAGATAGAAACTCCACCCAGACAACAGCTTGATTTCAGAACTGTGATATCTTGACAAAGATCATTCTGGACTTTTGACTTAGATATATGTGAACAACTAAGTAGGTGTTGATTTAAGCTGATTATTTATGATTATTTGTTTCAAAGTTATAGGAAACTAATATTCATATCTTGTTGTTTTACTTTACTGTTTCTACTGCGTTTCATACAAATTTGTCCTTCCTTCTCATTAGTTACAGAGATTTCCTATGTGAAGCCTCTGTCTTCGTTAATGTTAAGGAAACTCATTAGCTAGAATTTTCTAAAACAAACAATGAAACAAACATAAC
The DNA here is from genome assembly GCA_004027475.1 of Anoura caudifer. Taxonomy (NCBI): domain Eukaryota; kingdom Metazoa; phylum Chordata; class Mammalia; order Chiroptera; family Phyllostomidae; genus Anoura; species Anoura caudifer. The sequence continues at coordinate 35,111 of PVKU01005711.1, read as the reverse complement.
AAGCAATGAACTAATTAAAACATTGACTTACTCCTGAGGAAATGGAAATAAATGGGAAAACATGGAAGAGGATTTTAAAATAATATTTAAATCAAGTTCTCTTCATATATCCCTTGGTCATTTGTATATCTTTTTCAGAGAAGTGTTGGTTCAGGTCTCCTGCCCATTTGTTAAGCTGTTGTTACAATTTATTATTATTATTATTTACATTTTATTATGTATTGTTTTGGGATTTACAGCTTAATGACCAGACAATCATATACTTTACATTGGTCCCCTTGATATTTCCAGTACCCCAGCTGTCTCTCTACATAGTTATCACAGTGTTATTGACTATATTTCTTATGCTTTACTTACTTCTCCATGGCTATTATGTAACTACCAATTTGTGCTTCTTAGTGTCTTCACCTGTTTCACTAAATGCCCCTATGCCCTTCCCTTCTGGGAAACTTCAGTTATCTCAATGTAACTATGAGTCTGTTTCAGTTTTGGTTGTTTATTTATTTTGCTTATTAGAGCCCACATATAAAAGAAGTCATATGGTATTTTTCTTTCTTTGACTGACTTATTTTACTGAGCGCAATATTCTCTAGGTCTACCCATGCTGTCACAAAAGGTATGATTTAATTCTTTTTTATGTCTGAGTAATAATCTTTTGTATATATATATCAACACTTCCTTATCTACTCATCTATTGATAGGCACTTGGGTTGCTTCCATAGATCAGCATTTGTAAATAATTACACAATGAACAAAGGAGTGCATGTATTTTCTCAAATTAGTGTTTTAAATTTCTTCAAATAAATCCCTGGAAAGGAAATCACTGGGTCATAAGGCAGATTATTTTTTAAATTTTTGAGAAAACTCCATACTGTTTTCCATAGTGGCTGCACCAATCTGCATTCCCACCAACAGTGCATGAGGGTTCCATTTTGCCCCTGTCCTCGCCAAAACTTGTCATTTGTGGCTTTATTGATCATAGCCATTCTGGCAGGTGTGAAGTGATATCTCATTGCAGACCCACTTATGCTTGCATGAGCAGAAGGGAACTTACAAGTGGGCTCACAGAAGGTTTTAGAAAACCAGAGAAGTAACTTTGGGGCTTTAGAGAATCAACCAAACCACACCTCAAGGTTGCCCAGCATTGGCCTCTGCCCTGGCCCTATGCTTGCCCCCAGTCCAAATACCCAGCACATTCAGCTTCTGTGAGGAGGTGGTCTCCTCAGTGGAAATGAGCAAAGAAACCATGATTTTCAAGTCAGGTCAGGTGGAGTCTGCTTGGTCTGAGGCTGTGGGTGAGACAACATATCACTTGTCTACCCAGAAAAGATGCCAAAATTTGAGAACACAGGTCCATGAGATGGTAACTCATCAGGCTCTCTCTGTTGATAGGGGGAGCAGGAGACAGGGGGAGGAAAAATTTTTGTGGATGTCAGTCTTTAAACCAATATTAAGATAAGCTATAGGTTTGGAGAAATATTTTAAAACACGTATCTGATAAATAATTGGTATCCAAATATGTATGAACTGTTAATACTCAGCAATAAGAAAACAGACAACCCAATAAAATACATTATCTAAAATGAAGAATACACTGAAAGGAATCAATCACAGATTAGATGGAGCAGAAGAGCAAATCAGTGATTTGGAAGATAAGTAGCAGGAAACACCCAATCAGAGTGGCAAAAAGAAAAAAAAATGATTTAAAAATATAAAGATAGTTTGAGGGCCTTCTGGGGCAATGTCAAGTTTAACATCATTTGCCCCATAGGGGTACCAAAAAGAAAAGAGATAAATAGCTAGGGATTGAGGACATATTTGAAAAAATAATGCTTGAGCACTTCCCTAACCTGGTGAAAGAAATGGACATATGAGTCCAGGAAGCACAGAGAATCTCAGACAAGATGAACTTAAAGAGGTTCACACCAAGACACACCATAATTAAAATGGCAAAGGATGAAGACAAAGAGACATTTTTTAATGTACTTTATTTATTTTAGTTTTAGACAGAAGGGAAGGGAGACAGAAAGAGAGGAAGAAACACATCAATGTGTAGTTGCCTCTCACATGCCCCCTACTGGGGCCCTAGCCCACAACCCAGGCATGTGCCCCGACTGGGAATCCAACCTGCAACCCTGTGATTCACAGGCTGGCACTCAATCCATTGAGCCATACCAGCCATGGCACAAAAAGAGAGAATCTTAAAAGCAGCAAGTGAAAGACAGTGACCTACAAGTGAGTTCTGATAAAACTGTTAACTGATTCCTCAACAGAAACATTTCAGGTTAGAATAATGGCATGAAATATTCAAAGTGATGAAAGCAAGGGCCTACCACAAAGTCTAGTTTACACAGAAAGGCTATCATCTAAAATTGAAGGAGAATCAAAGAACTTCCAAGACAAGAAAAAGCTAAGAGAATTCATTACACCGTACCACATTTCAAGAAATGTATTAGAAGAAATGTTAAAGGGACTTATTAAAGAAGAAGAAAGAAAATAAATAATAAAATGGCAATAATTATATACCTATTAATAATCACTTTAAATGTCAATGTATTAAAGTCTCCAATCAAAATACATTGGGTTTATATGTATGATAAAAATACAAGATTATACATACTGTCTAAAGTATATGTGTACTGTCCACAAGTGAGACACCTCAGAAAGAAAGACACACACATAGACTGAAAGTGCAAATAAAAGCAAACAAAAAAAACTGAGGTAGAAGTACTTATATCAGACAAAAAGACTTTATAAATAAGGCTGTACAAGAGGCTTTGCGATAGGCAAAGAAGGATATTACATAATGACAAAAGGATCCATCCAGCGAGAGCATATAACCTCAGGAAACATCTATGTACCCCAAAGAAAAACACCCAAGTATATAAAGCAAATCTTGATGGATTAAAAGGGAGAGATCAACAGTTATACAGTCATAGTAGAGAATTTTTATATCCCTTTGATATCAATGGACAGATCTTCCATACATAAAATCTAAAAGGGCCTTAAATAACTCTCTGGACCAGATGGATTGAATCAATATTTTCATAGCCTTTCTCCCCAAAGTAGCAGAATACACATTTTTTTTCAAGTGCACATGGAACATTTTCCTGGATAGACCACATCAGAACACAAAATGAGTCTTAATAAATTTAAGAAGATTAAAATCACATTAAGCACCACCTCTGACCAAAATTGTATGGAAGTGGAGAAGTAATAACTGACACCACAGAAATACAAAGGATCATAAGAAAATATTACAAACAACTATATGCCAACATATTGGACAATAAGGATGAAATGGATAAATTCCTACAAACATGTAACCTTCCAAACTAAACCAGGAAGAGTCAGAAAACCTGAGTTTAAATTAAAACCTGAAGTCAATTAAAACTAATGAAATCAAAGTGGTAATAAAAAAATCTCAACCAACAAATGTTCTGGACCAGATGGCTTCACAGGTGAATTTTACGAAACATTCAGAGAACTAACACCTGACCTCATACCATTCCAAAATTCAAGGGGAGCAAAGATTTCCAAGTTCCTTCCATGAGGCTAGCATTATCCTAACTCCAGAATCAGATAAAGACAGTACAAAGAATGAAAGTTACAGGCCAATATCCTTGATTAACATAGATGCAAAACCCTCTGTCCATTTTTATTTGGATCATTTGCTTGTTTGGTATTGAGTTGTATGAGTTCCTTAGATATTTTGGATATTAACCCTTTGTTGGAAATGTTCTTTGCAAGTCTCCTGTCTCATTCAGTTTGTTGCCTTTTGTTTTGTTGGTGGTTTCTTTTTCTGTGCAAAAGCTTTTTGGTTCCATGTAGTCCTGTTCATTGATTTTTGCTTTTACTTAATTGCATTTGGGGTCAAATTCTTAAAATATTTTCTAAGACCAAAGTTTATAAGTTTCATACCTATGTTATCTTCTGTGTAATTTATTGTTTCAGATCTTATATTTAGGTCTTTGATCTATTTTTATGTCATTTTTGTATATGGGAGCAAACTATAGCTTAGTTTAATTCTTTTGCATGTGGCTTTTCAATTTTACCAGCACCATTTATTAAAGAGGCTTATTTCTCTTCAATTGCATGTTTTTGGCTCCTTTGTTAAAAATTATTTGCAATTTGCAACAACATAGATGGACCTTGAGAATATCATGCTAAGAAAAATAAGTTCAGATAGAAAAAGTGAAGAACCATATGATTTCAGTCATATGTATTATATAAAACTGAAAATAACAAATGAAAAAATAAGAAAAAAAAACAACAAACCAATAACTCATAGACACAGACAACATTATAGTAGTTACAGAGGAAATAGGGGCAAGGGGTAGTACGTGGGGTCAAATACATGGTTATGAAAGATGGTTTGACTTTTCATTGTGGGCACACAATGCATGATACAGATCATGTATCATAAAAATATAAACTTGAAACCTATATAGTTGTCTTAATATCACCCTAATACTAATAAAACCCCAATAAACCACAGAGTCTTAGTGATCAAGAAGTTAACATCAACAAAGCAAAAATAAGTTATAAACACAATTCTCAGAGATAAAAGAGAGCAAATGAAGGGGGAAAGAATTAAATAGAAATGCATAACATTAAATTTATAACTAAAAAGGAACACATCAGGATAAAAACTGGATTAAACTCTAATTAAGAGAGAATAATTAAAATTCATCCAGGTTCTAGGGCAAGAATATAAAGAAATGGATATATGAAGAAACTGAATCATTCATCTCATAGGAGTTCCAAGATCAAAAAACAGAACAACAGATAGCCAATATTTTTGACTTCTTCTTTCAGTGTCTTCACATAGTCTTCTGTGCATTTCTGTGGCATAATCCAAACAAAAACACAAATCTCAGTTTCTTAGTGTATCCTCTTCTAACATTTTTGCTCTGGTCTCTGTCTGTCAATCCAAGTCCACCACAATGACTGTCCCTACCTCTTCTGACCCTCCAGAATATGTTCTATTCTGACCCAAGACCAGGTTATATCATGGGGCTTTTATTTCCCCGAGTCCCACAAGAACTAGAAGCCCCTTCTCTCCTACTTTCCATATCAGAATTCAGATTTTGTACTTTGTGTGGGAATTTCAATTCTCTATTTCTATACTCCTACTTCCAAGATCATTAAGTTCTGGAAACTCATTGTCTGTCTTTTCTGATTATTCTTGTAATTGACTTTCTGATTTCCACTGGTATCCTTATTTACATTTTCCCTTTCTATCTAGACACATATTCTTATTTCTTTCTTATTAAAGTGATAACAATGATAATTTTATTATACAACTCTTTAAAAGTACTTTTCTTTTTTCCTATCAATACTCCGACTTGCCTTACTCTTGCCCTAGGCTAATTTGGGGAACACTCTTTTGTTGCTTTATAATCTATTGCAAGTTTTAATCTTGTATCTCTCTGGAGTGCCATCATTGTCTTACATGTAAGTGATTTGCATTACCCTCCTGCAGTAGGAGCACATACAGTTCCTTAATACTGCTGATCTTAGTGGCAAGTGTGACCTGCTTCTGTCTTACAAATACCATACACATAGAAGCTGAACTTTGTATGTCCTAAGTTGTTCTAGTGCAGACTCAATGACTGGCACTTTTCTCGGACTATTTTGAATGTCAATTTTTACTTAGTTAAGACACTCCAGGAAGACTTTACCGAGAATTCTACATATAAACCAATGCCACAAATTATCATCTAACAAATAAAAAATCTATGTTAAGACTGATTTTAAAATTCCACATTTTACTAGCCTAAATATTTATGTATTTTTTATAACTCACCATTATTTCTTTGACATGCACCATAACATTGTATCTTATCAACAGACTTGTGAAGTTAGTATATTAAGTGTCATTTCCAATTTATTGATAAGGGCACAGCTCAGAGATTCATGATTTGTCTAAGGTGTTACATGCTATAAATGCTGAAACTAGAATTCTAGAATACTATGCATTCTCCCAGGCCTCAGAACTCTTATTTAATTAAATAATATTTTAAATAATCACTGATAACATATTATATAATCAGCAATCTTATAAATTCATAAATACTGAATGGCAGATGAAAGGACAAAATATGTTTGGACTTCAAGTTGGCAGTAGCATACCACACTTCAATGCATACAATTGTTATCAGGCAACTAATCAATATACTGGCTGAATATACAATAAAAGAATCACAGCATATGGATATTATCAATCTGCTTAATATCAAATACTAACAAATAACTATGAAATGTTTATTATTGGATTGAAATTCAGATTATGCAAATATATATTGAGCACTTCCTATAAGCCATTTTACTCAAATATTCAGCATCACATTTGAACCTTAGTATTGTATGAAGTAGTTGCTAAATCAATTTTACAATTGAAGAAACTTAACCTAAAGAATGGTAAAACAGCACCATATTATCTAGATTGCAAACATGAAGCTCCAAATGCACATATTTCAATTCTTCTTATACATGCCAAAAATGTCAAGTAAGTCCATGCTTGTTTCTGAGTTCTGAGAGACCAGAAACAAAAGTTTTTAATTTAATCATTTTCTTTAATCATTTTCTCTATGCAAGACTATAGAATCTGATGCTCTACTATGCTAAATTAAAACAAGCCAAAGTTTTATATTATACCTTTAAACAATACTTAGCATAATTTGTTTTGAAAATAATTTAGCTTTATTTTTCTCTATGAACTGAAACCTGCTATGTCAAAAATGTAGTGTGTTGGATTTAACATAGCACAGATCCTTTTTCATTAATAGAAGAATCAATCTTTTTTTTTTTTTTTTCCTTTTGAAGAGCTGCCTGTGATAGTCTTTGGAATGTGCTCGACAATTTCTACCACACTTTTTCAAAGCAGTGTCTTAAACTGCTAAGAAGAAATTTTGGTAAACATGACACCTTAATGTTGCATTCCTTGTTGGCTCAATACAAGAAAGATTCGCAGATTAAAAGAATCAATACAAAGCAGCAAGCTAGTCAGCAGCTAATGCCCACACTCCTGGTAAGCTACAATAAAAGCTTACATCAGCAAAGAAGTCATGACAATAAAAAAAATCAAAATTAAAATGTCAGTCTTCTGTTCTTAGAGTATCCAAAGGCACTTACTGGTCTGATTAAATCTCTACAGACTCCATATGGTTCTTGATTATTGCTCTCAAGTTTCAGTGACTATTTCCCTGAACTTACATTGTCTTATATTAATAGAACATCTTCTAATCTAGACACTATTTCATACTGTCTTCTACCTCCTTCCAAAATAGTCTAAAAATAACCTAGTATCAATTGCTAAGAAAGTAGGACAGAATGAGCTCTGATCTGGGAATAAGACTCAGCTCTCGTATTCAGAAAGAAAATAACCATCTTTACCTCTTCTGTGAATAAAGAAAGCACTTTGCAGTGATTATTAACTAAATGTTATGTAATAGTATTATGTAATAGTAAATGTTATGTAATGTTATAGTATTATGCATGTAAAAACTGTTGCAATGGTAATGAAATATACTCTCTGTTATTCTCATTTTTAAATTTTCATTTGAAATGCAGTTGGCTGTAACGTCTCTGAGAAAATTCAACAAATTGTTCAACAGAGAAGGTATTATTTTCCCTTCCAGACTGTCACATAGAGAGATGTGAGACTGTAAAATAAGAAGGCAATAAACATTAATTATTGGCCATTAACTTGTACTAGGTTGTGTTCTGCATACTTTAATTATGTCACCCAAATAATCCTCACAGCTTCCATAAGTGCCAAGTATTAATCTTATCCACAATATATAGATGGGAATAGGAAGTCTGGGTCAGTAAGAACATTGGTCAATTTACCCAGCAGCAAGAATTTGTAACTCCTTTGACATCTGATACAGGTTTTGCAATTATTTGGGTAGGTATGTGGATGCATATTAGCTGAATCACAAGGTAAGACTATGTTTTGTTTTATAGAAGTATGCTAACCTGTTTTCCAAGTGACTGTATTATTTTGCATTCCGACCATCAATGAATGAAAATTCCTGATAGAACTCTGCATCCTAACCCAGCAACTGCTATTGTTAGTTCCTTTGGATTTTAACCATTCTACTAGACATGCAGTGGTATTTTAATTTTTTTCACTATAATTTTTAACTACTTTATAGATACTTTCATGTGTCTGAAAATGACATCTTTCCCAACTTCTTTGCTTTTAGCTTTGCAGAGTCCCTAAGATTAGACATATCTCTTGAATGTTGAATATATTTGTGTCCCAATTTGTGAATCAAACTGAAAATCATGCTTTATTTTTTTTTCAGAGGTAAACTAAACCCATTCAATCTTATTCATATGATGAAAACATTTTATCTTAATTGCATTGTTTTATTTTGTGTTATATTTTATATTTGCTATGTTTGTCTCTACAAGTTCATATGAGACTTTTAAAAATGTATTGTGTTTAAGAAGGTTTTTATTCTTTTTCTAGTGATTATATATTTGAGTGCCCTCAGATCCTGTTTCTTACTTAACCTTTAGATATTTTGTTTACCAGTGTTTAATTGTATATTTTTATTACTATATATTTTCTATGCAATAATCTGTTTTATTTTTTAAAACGCTTCATTTGTTATCTTCTTTCTTTATTTTAATTGTTGACATGATTGCAGATGTTGCTATATTACCCCTCTTTGCCCACCCCACTCCTACTCCCTTCCCTCTGTTTATCACCACACTGTTGTCTGTGTCTGAGTTATGCACATACGTTCTTTGTTTAATCCCTTCACCTTCTTTCATCCAGTCCTCCTCTCCTCCCTCTTCTCTGAGAGATGTTAGTCTGTTTCATTCATCCATGCCTCTGTTTCTATTTTGTTCATTAAATTCCACATATAAGTGAGATTATATTGTATTTGTCTTTCTCTGGCAAGCTTATTTCACTCAGCATAATGATATCAGGTCCATCCATACTAATTTTCTTTTCAACATTCCTTCTCCTCTATTGTTTATTTGCATTATCTGTACTTGTTTAATAATATAATTTTGATACATCTTTCTTCTTCCTTTATCTTTGCTTTCATTTATAGTTTTAGAGTTATCTTGATATATATTTATTTGTTTAACAACAGTTACTTCACTGAAGTTTGTGGTTGAATAAAGCATAATCTCTAAGAGATTTCTTAAAAGACCTCATGGGTATAAAATACTGTATGTTGATGCACTGCTATAATATATTGTATATTGATATATATTTAAAAGTGTTTTTCTATAGGATTGATAGTTGCAATCTTTCTTTGGCTGTGTGTCTTTAAAAAGGTTACTCCACAGTTTGCCTTGCTTTCTATGATAATTTGAATTATACACTAAAAATCCTGAAATACATTCAAAAGAACCTATGCAACCCAATATTCATAGCAGCACAATTTATAATAGCCAAGTGCAGGAAGCAACCTAAGTGCACATCAGTAAATGAATGGATCAAAAAACTGGTACATTTACACAATGAAATACTATGCAGCAGAAAGAAAGAAGGAGCTACTACTCTTTGCAACAGTATGGATGGAACTGGAGAGCACTATGCTAAGTGAAATAAGCCAGGCAATGAAAGCAAATACCATATGAACTCACCTACAAGTGGAACCTAATCAACAAAACAAACAAACAAGTAAACTATATCTAGAGACATTGAAATAAAGAACAAAAAAGACAGTAACAGAGGAGAGGGTGGGAAGGACCCATGGGCAAAGCCAAAACCAGTTAGGACTGAGGGTGGGAGGGGTACATGGGTGGGTAGGGGAAAATGGCAGTGGGAAAATGAAGACAACTGTACTTGAACAACCATAAAGAAGTAAATAAAAACAAAAAATTAAAATAAAAAAGAAGTGCTATTTTAAAAATTATTTATATTGTTTTTCAAAATATTATTTTATTGGGAAGCAAGATTCATATTGGAGAAGAAGAAAAAGCTCTTCTCATTTGAGGTTAAAATAAATTAAATAAATTAATACAATTATTTTACAATTCTCTGCCTCTTGTAAAAAATATTTTCTCCTCCACAATCCTCTAAATCATCAAGAATATCAAGAGAAAGGGATTTTTTTTTATAAGTGAAATAAAATACCTTTACGTGGATGTATCTCAGAGTTCATTATTTGGGCTTTTTCCATCAATCTGAAGAACCTTTACATGATAGAAGTTTAGGGGTTTTTTTGTTTGTTGTTTGTTTTGTTTTACTTTTTTTCTGGAAAGTGTTTTTGGATATAGTTTGGAACAGTAGTAATGTGCATTGTTTTGTTTGTCTTCTTCAGGGACTTCAATTTTATGAAAATTATTCCTTTTTGTCCATCTGCTGTTGTCTGGATGTTATCTTGTCTAATGCTTTGCATGTTTTTCTTGATCTCACTTTCATGCCCTGGACTGTTTGTTTTCAGGTCTTCAGCACAACCAGTGAAGTTTCATGACAGCACTCCCCTTTAGCCATGCAGAAATTTAGTCTTAATTACCGAGATTTTTTTCTTAAGATCTCCTAAATATGCCTAAAATAAGGAAGAGCCTAATATGTTAAGGGGTGTTTAAACTCAATTTCTGATTTCTTAAGATGATAGCACAAGACACATTTTGAATTAAAAAAATTAGTTTAGATTCAGGGAACTTTATAAGATTTCTAGTTCAATAGCACTCATTTATGTCAGTTTAGCAAAGTCTATATTAGTTGGTTTGTCTTTGTGTCACTTCTAGGGAGAGGGGCTAATAGTCTAAGATTTTGCTTCCTCGTTGTCTTATAGGACACTTAATATCTGTCTTTTGCTTCTTTCCCTTCACCATGCAATTGCCAGAGGGTGGGTCCACTATTTTTTTTCCTCTTTTTCTGCCTCAGTATTTATCTGCCACTTCACATCATTTTAACTTTGAAGTTCCTTTCTGCAGTCCATGCTCTTATCTAACAGTAAACATTGTCAGTATTTTTAAAGTCACAGTGGACCCAGTTCCTCTGTTTATGAATCCCACTTCTCTCTCCCTCAAAGTTTTTCCCAGAGACCTCTAACTCAGAAAAAAGCTGTGGTTGGGGAGATCTAAGAGCATTTGGTGTTATTTTCTTTATTTACTTTTAATTATTTTTTTATATTTGTCATTCTATGATTTTGTTTTGCTGAGTTAATTCATATGTGTTCTTTTGATTGCTCTATATTTTTTGAGACAATATTAAGAGCTACCAGAAAGTCATGAACATTATTTTACTTTTTATTTTTGTCATATTTTTTCTTTAATTGTATTTGTCATTTAAAAATACATTAATGGTATTTGCGTATGTAACCTATGACCATATATCTCTGTCACCTTACTGTGTATCTCTATTTTTTTTTTTGTTTGGATACTTTGATAGGGAATACTTTATCATTTTGCTCCTACTTCCAGTTCCCAAATTTGGTTTCCTCATTATTAAGAATTTTAATATTTTTTATTGCTTCCAGTAGAATTTGGAACTTAGTTGTATTTTACTTCATACTAATTTTTATAATATTTTCCTCTGTGTCACTAGTTCCATAAATGTAATACACTATTGATTGAGATGAAAATTTGAATATGTAATTCCAAATAGAGATCTTTTATTCTTGTTGTTCAATAAAACTGTTTCTGAGAAGAGAATCATTTCTCCTCAATCTTTGGTGTTGTTATTTATTTTTTAAAGATTTTATTTATTTACTTTTATATGTATATATTTTTCATTTTTTGTTATTTTTCTAGTATAGTTGTCTCCAATTTCCCCCAACTCCACCTCTCCACCCCACTCATCCTCAGTGTTCTTTTCTATTTACTTGTAATACATTCAAAGTTTTAAAGAGATTTCCTCCATGCTTATTTTCTGTTTATTCTACCTGATTCCTGTGGGGCAAAACATCTCTGTGCTTTTTGTGTATACTCTAGAACTTTCTGCAATAAAGAGAAATCTGGAAGTCCCTTATACAAAATAATTTACTCCCTAAAATTTTTTATTGAATTCATTAGCAGTGTTATTGCTTCACAAAACCATAAAGATTTCATTTACAATTAAATAAAACATCATATACACACTGCATGATGGGCTTATTGTAAATAGCAGTCTCTTTCTGTTCTCATTTATACCTCATCTTTGCCCACTCCTTCCTACCCCCTACTCTCCTTTCCCTCTGGCTATTACCACAATGTTGTGTCTATGTGTTGATATATCTATACACACATATATGTATATATCACACACAAATATATCACATAACAATATATATATTTTTTCTAAATCACTTTCTTCACCCACTCACCTTACCCTACACTCTTCAGACAGCTGTTGGTCTCTTCCATGTACCCATGACTCTGTTTCTATTTTGTTTGCTTATTTTGTTGATTAGATTTTATATAAAACTGAGATCATATAGTATTTTGTCTTTCTCTGTCTGGTTTATTTCACTTAGTTTAATAATATCTTGTCCATCCACACTGTTGCAAAAGGTAAGAGTCCCTTCTTTTTTATGGCTGAATAGTATTCCATTATGTGAATGTAACACAACTTCATTATCTACTCATCTACTGATGGACACTGGGGCTGTTTCCAGATCTTGGTTATTATAAATAATGCTGCAATGAATACTGTACTATTCATTGAATTACTATTTCAATATTCTTTGAATATATTCCCAGAAGTGGGATCACTGGGTCAAAAGGCAGGTCCATTTTTAATATTTTGAGGAACCTCCATACTCCTTTCCAGAGTGACTGCAACAGTCTGCATTCCCACCAAGAGTGCACTAAGGTTTCCTTTTCTCCACATCCTTGCTAGAACTTGTTGTTTGTTGATTTATTGATGATAGCCATTTTGACAGGCATGAGGTGATATCTCAGTGTTGTTTTGATTTACATCTCTCAGATTATTAGTAACATTGAACATTTTTCATATGTCTATTTGCCATCAGTATGTCCTCTTTAAAGAAATGTCTATTTAGGTTCTTTGCCAATTTGTAATTGGGATATTTATCTTCTTGGTGCTTGTTATGTGTTATTTTTATATTTTGGAAATTAACCCATTATACAAAGTATCATTGACAAATATGCTCTCCCATTCAATGGGTTCCCTTTTCATTTTGATGATGGTTTCTTTTGCTGTGCAAAAGGTTTTAAGTTTGATGTAGTCCCAATTTTTTCCTTTTGTTTCTCTTGCCCAAGAATATATATGGACAAAAATATTGCTTCAAGGAATGTCTGAAATTTCATTGCTTAAGTTTTCTTCTATGACTTTTATCATTTTATGACATATTTAAGTCTCATCCATTTTGGGCTTATTCTTGTGTATGGTGTAAGTTAGTGGTATACTTTTTTGCATACATTTATCCAATTTCCCCAACATTATTTGTTGAAGGAACTGTATTTACCCCATTGTATCTTCTTTCCTCCCTTATCAAGTATTAATTGACATAAGGACATAGGTTTAAGTTTGGGTCCTCTCATCTATCCCATTGATCTATGTGCCTGTCCTTGTGCCAGTACCACCCTGTTTTGATTACTATGGCCTTGTAGTGTAGTTTGATAATAGGTAGTATGACACCTCTAACTTTGGTTTTCTTTCTGAAGGTTGTTGAGACTATTCAGGATTTTTTGTGGTTCCATATATATTTTGGAACATTTGTTTTATATGCATGAGGTATGTCATTGGTATTTTAATAGGAATTGCATCAAATCTGTAATTGCTTTGGGTAGCATGGATACTTTAACGATGTTAATTTTTGCTATCCATGAACACAATATATGCTTCTATTTATTTGTATCTTCCCCATTTTTTTTCTTCAGTATCTTCTAATTTTTGAGTACAGGTCTTTTACCTCCTTGGTTAAAGTTATTGTTAGGTGTATTATATTTGTTGCAATAATAAAGGTGATTTTTTCTTAATTTCTGTTTCTGCTAGTTCATTTTTGGTGTATAAAATGCCACAATTTCTGAAATAAAAGGTATCTAAATTATAAAGGAGGAAGTAAAGCTGTCAATAATCACAGATGACATGGTATTATACATAGAAAATCATAAAGATTCCATCAAAAACTACTATATCTAATAAATTAATTCAGCAAAATAACAGGATACAAAATTAATATTCATAAATCAATCCCTAAATTTAGTTCTTGTGTTTAGTGATCATGGCTGACATTTTTGCTCAGATTATAATATGGGGGGGTCAAAAAAACCTTGGATTTATTTATAAAAAATTGTGTATTTATTCTTACATGTTTAAACTAGTCACCTTCAAAGTACTCTCCATTTGATACAATACACCTATTGAGATTTTTTTTTCCACTGCTCAAAACAGTATTGAACCCATTGATTTTGATGCCTTTTAGTGCTTCTGCAATTTTTTGTTTCACCTCTTCCACATTGGCAAAAGTTTTCCCTTTGAGGACATTTTTCATCCAGGGAAACAAACAAACAAACAAATGCTCCAGGAGACATGGGATGAATAGGGAGTGTGGGACACAGGGGGTCATGCCATATCTTGGTTGAAAGTTGCTGAACCCTCAGCACTGTATGGGCAGGTACATTCACAAATCACCCATCATGAAATAGGCAAATACATTGAAAATCTTCCAAAAAATTCACTGAAGCAGAATGCAAGCTCTCACAACAATGCCAGCTGGTACACTGATCTAGATAGGTTTCTCAAACTGTCACCTAGTGAGGGAAGCCTGTGCAACAAAGGGCCCAACCTCCAGAAGAGAATTTAGTTTTAGTGTCTTCCTCATAATGGAATGAAGAAGACATTTACCAAGACTATTTCTAAATGTTCAGGTTAGTGTGTTTTATGTCCCTATTTTTTTTATGAACTAGCTATCACTATCCAACTTCAGATACACATTTAAGCATAACCCATCTCTGAAAGGGCTCAGACCATTTAGATCAAGAATCTCTATTTCCTTTTTCTTCTTATATTAGAAGTTTTCATTAGAAGAAGTTAGTTCTTTAAAACTTTTTATTTATTTATTTTTTATTTTTCATTTACAATTGACATTCAACATTATTTCAAGTGTACAGCATGATGGTTAGACAATCATATACATTAAAAAGTGATCCCCCAATATTTCATTTTAAAACTTTTAACAATATACAAATTATTTCAACATTTCCTTTCCAGAACAAAGAAAAACTCCCCATGAGTAATTTTTAAAGAACAAAGAAGTTTTGTCTCAAGATAATTTTCTTTTCATGACAATATTGTGAAATAAATGGGCAACCTCCTCTATGCAAAAGAAGAAAAAATACTTAATTGTATTTTATGAGTTGGAACCCCTTTACCAGGCAATATTCAAAATTATATAATCTTAGTTTTGTCATGTATTCAAAGAATACTGCACTTCAAGGAGTTTGTTAATTACAAATTGATGATTACTTCCATCCATAAAAAAAGAAATATTATGTAATAAAAAACAGACTTCAACTTATTTTAGGTAAAACTCCCCAGGCTTTGAGATCCACCCCTCACAATTATAATGTGAAATAACTTGTCTATAAATGTACTTACAAATATACTTACTAATTGAGCACGACTTCTAGTAATAGAAAACTAGAATAGAATGAATCTGTTTTATTTACTTTTATATTTTCTGTAGTATTTAAAGGTATAAATTATAAAACACTGTATAGATATTTCAATGAAATTATAAATATCCATGAGAAGCTTTCAAAGACATGTTTTTTTTTACTTTTAATAATATATTTTATTTAACCCACTGTAGTAAAATATTATTATTTCCTCATGTTAATGTAGGATAGATATACCTTCTATCATCTATTGGCTTTAATTGTCTTATTTAGAGAAACAGATGTATCTTGAAGAGAAGTGCTTTTAAAAAATGCCACAGCATCCACTGAAGAAAACAAGAAGTTATCATGTATAGGAATTCTGTTGTCTCATCAACATTCTAGCAGCTGGCACAGGCAGATGTTTGCTTTTACTTTTTTTTTTTTTTGCTTTTGCAGTTTATGGAAAGGAACAATGAAGCTGTAGCTCAATTGAATAACCTGTGCTTTCTTTTATTTGCTTAACTTCATGCAGAGGTAAGGAATTGAAAACTAAATTTTACAACTAAAAATCAAAATGCCAGATGGCCATATAATTGGATATTTCTTTTCTCTAGAGCAAACAAGTCTTTCTAAAAGATGAATATATGAGTTAAACATGTGTGTTCATGTAATATCCAATCTTTGTATTTAAAAGCGGATAACTAAAAAACAAACAAACAAACAAACAAACAAAAAACCTTGTTTTACTAATGAGAATTCTGGAGAATTTATCAAACTAAATTTCATAGTAAATTATATTTGTAGGAATCATGGCGTATTGATTTATGCTCAGCCATTTTAACATTTTGTACAACATAATAAATTATAATTCTTGAAATGAAAAGAAACATTTATATATTTAAATAAATCTTGAAATATTTCAGGTTCCATTTGAGACAAAAAATAGGAACAAAGAAATATTGGTGAGAGTATTTTCACAAACAATACAAGATAACAAAATTTACCTCAGATAAAAAGTGAAGGGAGGGAGACAATGGAGGAGAGAAGGTGAGGGGCAAGCAAAGGAACACATACAGAAGACTCATGGGCACAGACAATGGAAGGGATTGACTGTGGGAGTGGGCGAGGTGTGGTTGGAGAGAGTAAGGGGGAAAAGGCAGGACAACTGTTAACTAAAAAAAAAAATAAGTAAAACTAAAATATATCAAATTTAAAATAGTTATTTCTGCTATGTGCAAGTTTCAACAAGAACATAACTACAAATATGTTATTTTGAGGTTAACAAATTTGTTTATTGATTTGCTCAATAATGATCCCAAAAGGCATACTAATCCCTAGAACTTGTCAATGTTACCCTACATGGCAAAAGAAATTTTGAAGATGTGATTAAGTTAAGGGCATTGAGATGGGGAGATTATCTGTATATGCCCTAAATGTAATCACAAAACTTATAAGGAGAAATATATTATATGTTTTATGTAATAAAATAAAATATCATATTAATAGTCATACTAAATACATTTGAATAAAGTTTAATAAATCCAAAGCCAAAAGGGGGTAGGATTGAGGGTAGGAGGTGAGAATGGGTGGGGTGGGAAGGAGTTGTGGGGAAAAATGGAGGCAACTGTATATGAACAACAATAAAAAAGAGAAATATACAATTTATCTATCTGCCATACTGTTGATAGATGTTGTATTATTTTTTAATTTTCTGATGTTACAAACACTATTGCTGTGAATATTTCTATAAAATTATTGATATACAATTTATATATCATAAAATTTACTGTAAATTTACACTGTATATACAGTTCAGTACTTTTTTATTGTTTTTACAAAATTGTGACACCACCACCAAAATCTAATTTTCAAAGATCTCAGCATGCCATAAGGAAACCCAGGACACACTAATGGTCATGCCCCATCTTCACCTCACTTCCTCCCTCAGCCTCGCAGCCGCTAGCCTATTTCCTATCTCTATAAATTTGCCTATACTGGACATTTTATATAAATGGAATTATATAGTACTCGGCCTTTTGTTTCTAGTTTCCTTCATTTAATATAATGTTTTCAAAGTTTATCTTTATTGTATGAGTCAGTACTTCATTCCATTTTATTGGCAAATATTATTACACTGTATGAATAGACAACATTCTGTTTGTGCCTTCATCAGCTGATGGACATTTGGGTTGTTCCCACTATTTATGTACAAGTTTTTGTGTACACATAAGTTTTCATAAGTTTCATATGCAGATACATAAGAGTAAAATTGCTGGCTTAAATAGTAAACTTTATGATGATATTTTGAGGTACTGCCAAATTGTTTACCAGAGTGGTGGTATCATTTTACATTTCCAATTTTAATTTTAATTCTTATACATAAATGCATAAGAATTAAAATTTTTCCACATCCTTAAAAATAAAGAAATAAATTTATGTATTATTTTCACCCTTTTGGGACTACTTTTTATCAGAAAATGATATAAACACAAAACAAAAATATTAGCCAAATTTTAAAACGTGTTTAATTATTAATACCTCATGATTATGAAAAATATTATATATCTAATTTGGGTTTTAAATAATAAAAGTACATTCTATTTTTTAAAACTTCAAATAATTTCTAATTTATGAAACATTTTTAACACTTCTTTTGTGAAATTCACTAACTAAAAATTTTGCATGTATGAAACTTTGTAAAATTTCTTAAATTGAATAATTTCATGCCTTCACTTAAGTTCACTTATCTAGTTTTTCAATTTTGAAGTTAAAATATGTATACATTATGAAGAATTTAAGAATAGTTACCATTGATTGGTTTAGCATTCTATAGATTTAGCTGAGAATTGTAAAGTTTGCCCTATCATGTTGCTGCTGGAAGGCAGGCCATACACTGACTGGTTCATGCCTGTCTGGTTCAGCCAAGGCAGGTATTCAGGCATTTGAATTGAATATCTGAATTTTGAATATTGAAAAATTGAACATTGGCAAATAGTCACTTGACAATAATTTTGAAATTTATACATGGTAAAGCAAAGGTAGGCTTACAGTTGTGAGTATATGAGAGTTTATTCTTATATTCTTTATTAATTATTGTATTATTTTTCTATGAACAATTGAAAACCTACTTTTGTCACACTTTATATATATATATGTATTGATTTGTCTTTTTTCAAACAGACACTTTTCTTCTCCTTCTTTACAATCTATCCTTATCATAGTAAGTGTTTCTTGGGCTTATGTTACAGTTTCCTCACAACTAGTTTGACTATCACTTTTATGTTAGGTTACCCACTTTATTGCTTAATCAATAGAGACCAAAACTTCCTGAAGATGGCCAGCATAGATCATTTTTAAAAACACTAGATTTATAGCAGTTGAATGGCTCCCAAAAAAGAGAGTGAACATCTCTCAAGACATTAATTATTTTAGTCATTTAATTAATTACTTTAGTTTTAACAAAAACTGGGTAAGTATGTGTTTATTACATGATGATGAAAAATCATTCAAAAACTCCCATGTGCCTGAAATTTCAATCCTATTGAGTAGATACACAAATAAATAATATATACTATATAAATAAATAATATATTGTATTAGAACACAAGAACTACAGAAAAACTCGATTAAGGTAAGAATTATTAAGAATGTTTGGGGTACTGTTTATTTTTTAAAATAAATGCTTACCATAGTTTAAGAGGTAATATTTATGCAGAAAAGTCAAATATATTTTGAAATCCTTGCTCTTGAATGAAGATATACTCGTTTTTCTAGGAGAGCCTGGGGAAGGAGGGAGACAGGCATAAGTCTGGAAGGTGTGAGTCTAGTTAGGAAAGTAATGCTAAATCAATTGTTGGAAACTGTTGAGAACTGCCCCACCTGATTTCAGAAGCTGTAATCCCCTGTGGCTAAGGCTGAGTAAAGGACCTTGGGACCATAAGCCACTTAGGAGACAAAGCTTATCTTTCTTATAGGGGCACCACCTCTGCCCCCTTTCTCTTCACCCTGCTTGGCCCCAGGCAGATGACTGGTTAGCCAAAGACAGGTAAGATTCCTCAAAAGAGGGACAGCCTCAGACAGGCATGGTCACAAAGTGGTTCTCAGGGAAGGACTTGAGGGGCCATAGAAAAAGGGGGTGATGGACCCTAGCCCTATGGCTTTGACATAGACCGAGTCCCCATTCTGTCTGCAAGAAGTCTTCTAATCTCTTGGCTGCCTTTCTTCACCTGCTTGACTTAAGCCTGAAACAATGCCTTAAGCCTGAAACAATATTGGAGGTGGGTGCGGCCCTGTGTTGGAAAGGGTGGTTTCCCTAGGGGAATCAGGCCTAAGAAAGAATGCACAAAATCCTGTGAAACCTACTTTGCTAATATCCTCAATTTAAATGATAAGGGTCCAAGCAGGAAATGACTTTGTTCCGCAAAGTTTTATGGCCTTTTAACTATCTGACTCTAGCTTAGAATAAGCCCTCAGAGTTCTTTGAATGTTATCTATTGTTTCATCATTTCTGCCCAACAATGACTGATGAACTTTAGGTATACACCCTGTATTTCTGTGCAAATAGAACTCAATAAAAGCTTGTCAAGGCAAGGGTTGAGGTGCTCTCCTTTTGAAAGAGGCTGGCCCAGGCACTCTGAAGCTTTTTCTCCTCTTGAGAGAGAAGCCGCACTGTCCCTTTTCCTCCACAGGACTCGGTAGTCCATGTGAATTTGTCTCATCCATAACACTGCGGACCCCAGGAGCCGGGACCCATGACAGGAAACTATAATTGCACCAGGCTTGTAGCAGTGAAGGTGATGAGAAGTGTTCAGATTCAAGCTTCACTCAAAAGAGAACCCAGATAATTTTCTGGCAAAAAAAAAAAAGTGCAATATGAGCAGGAAAAAAATCAGCGATGATTAAAATATATTTATTTTGATGATTAAAATATATTTGCTCAAAACAAGTATATATATTTGTTTTGAGCAAGAGAAATGATAAAATCATTATCGATTGAAAAGAGCAAAGGGTGGAGAGTGGATCAAACATTTGAGGGAGATCTGAATGTTAAGTTTGAGATGTCTATTTAAAACATAGAGTGAAAATATGCATTGGGTGTTTTTCACTTTAAATGAGGAATTTAAAGCTATGAACCTGGAGGAGATGACCAAAAGAGTTAAATAAATACAGGTTGAAATTCAAAAACGGAGCTTTGGATTCTATAAGGTTAAAACACTGGACAAAAAAGAGACTAAGGAAAACACAGTAGAGGGGCTATTTTGCTGGGGGTCTAACCATAAGATGTTTGTATCCTGGAAATCAATAAAGAAAGTACATTAAGGAGAAATGCACATTCAATCATATAAATGCTAAATGCAAAATTAAAGATCATTGGTGGCACTGACAAATAAATTAGGTTCATTTATCCAATCCACAATATTTTTATTTCTATATCTGTAATCACTCCTGTATTCATTTCTAAACCATTTTCCATCAGGCAAAATAATGTTCCTGAAAGAAATTAGCTGGAATGCAACATGTTCTTCTTAGTATTTAAAGTTTGATGTTAAGTAATATGGTTATTGATCAATTACTAACCTGATAAGACCACAATAAATGCTGATTATTCAGGCATTCAGAGGCTCATCAGTTTGACCCCCCCTTCAGTCTGTACTCATTCTTGATCACATCCTCCAGTCGTGTAGCTTTAATTACCTCATACAAAGTGAAAACTACCCAATTTATATTGTCAGCCCAGACTTCTCCCCTTAATGCCATACACGTATATCTAAAAACCCAATCCTTACTGAAACTTTTAAAAGACATCACAAATTTTTCTGTTATACATGGTCTATAATAATTGAAATAAGTTAAAAATGTTATTCTAATATGATTAAGTTGAAATATCCATAGGAGATAGATGTTTCACACCCAGCAGGCCTTTGGGTTCTTTTTTTTAAATTGTTGTTCTTGTACAGTTTTCTGTCTTTTACTCCTATCCCAGCCCACCGCCCCAGTCCTCCCCACCTCCCTCCCATTTCCCCCCACCCTAGTTTTTGTTCATGTATCTTTTATACTTGTTGCTCCAAACCTTTCCCCTGAAATTCCCTCCCCTCTCCCCTCTGGTGACTGTTAGCCTGTTCTCAGTTTCGGTGTATTTGGTTATATTTTGCTTGCTTGTTTGTTTTGTTGATTAGGTTCCTGTTTTTTTTTTTTTAATTTTTTAAGTGAGAAAACAGTGAGAGATCTTTTGAAAATTAAACGTGAATACAGTTAAAAGTTGGAGAAATTCAAAATAAAGAAAAATTTAATTGCTTATGTTTTGGAATAAATCCTATGCACTAAAGTAAAGTAGAATCAATTGCTAGATCTGCTAGATCTGCAACAGAATTTTAGGCTCAATTGATATTGTAGAATGAGAGTACTGTACATGAATGAAAAAGAAAACACACTTGAAGTAATTACCATGACTGAAGAAAAATACAGCAAAAGTGCTGAAAAAAGAAGAAATAATTACATAGGAAATGGGAAGAAAGAAAATAACTTCAGTTCATTTTTCTCTCTTTTTTCCAGTCATTCATCTATCTATCTATCATCTATCATCTATCTAATCTATCTACCATGAATTTATCCATCTAGCTATTATCTTTTGAATTGAGGCCTCTACATCATGAGTTGGAAGCACTGCAGTAACGTGGGACATTTAGAAAACTAGATGTGTCCTAATTTTATAAAGTTGAGCAAAAAATATGACAGGGAAATTGAGAGTTTACATACTCAATGGCAAATTGAAGAATATATTAGCCTGCTTTAACAGTAAGCATACCTGTATGCTGAAAGTATAATGAAGCTTAACCAAGATAAAACTTAACATTTTTTTACTGTGAAATAGGATTTTTTAAGGAGCAAAGGTAAATGTCAGTGTGTTTCTTCTTTGCTTTTTCCTTTAAAAAGGCTAAGGTTAATTTTCAATGTGTATACAGAACCTCAAAAATGAGTTGTTCTTTTGGTCAACATAGCTGTCCAGCATGGAGGACTGGCCTGCCACTGTATCTCCATCTATGTCAGGAATCACCATGTGGGTCACAGCATCAAGCAGGGTACCAGATATTTCAAAAAGCAACTCATTTAACTTTCTCTTAAATTCACTGGGCTCCTTTTGCCTTTTAAATTTTCCAGGCTCATTACAGTTTGCTAAGGAGTTGTATGTCTGTTATTGACAATCTGATTTTATCTTATGTCAGAGAGAAGAAAGATAACCAACATAAACCTTTTGATTCGGGAAGATCCAAGACACTGAATTTCAATAGCAAATGTATCAGACATATTTAGCATGGCAGGAAGAAAATATTGTACATGAGAGGAGCTTAAAATTAAAGCAAAGGAGAATGTCATGTTTTTCAGTAACAATTCAAAATGTCAGTTTATTGGCTGCTACATACTCATTTTTAATGTATGAAAGACAAAAATGTTACCTGGTTTCCAAAATAGTTCAATAAGTTAACATTTGCCAGTGTGAAATTGTAGGTATTACAAAATAGGTTTTTATAAAAAATAAATGTGAAATTCAGAAAAGATGTTTTCCCTCTTTAAATTCTACTCATTTATTAAAACCCTGGTGCAACATACAGAACATGCATCATAGAAATGTACACTTGAAACCTATATAATCTTATTAACCAATTCCATCCAATAAATATATTAAAATAAAAATAAAATGAGCTTTTTACTAGCAGGGAAAATAAGTAAAATGAAATAAAATAAAAGTCTGATTCCTTATTCACTGCATTTAGGAATGTAAATTGGTACAGCCACTATGGAACACAACAAGCAGGTTCCTCAAAAAGTTGAGAATACAGTTACCATATGATCCAGCAACCCTTCTTTTGGTTATCTGCCTGAAAAATTGAAAAACATATGTTTACAAAGATATATGCACTCTTATGTTCATTGCAACACTATTCATGGTGGCCAAGATGTGGAAACAACTGAAATGTCCCTCAATGGATGGTTACATAAAGAAGACGCGGTATATATAAATACAAAGGAATGCTACTTGGACTTAAGAAAAAAATAAAACACTGCCATTGGTAACAACATGGATGGAGCCTGAGAATATCATGCCTAACAAAATAAGTCAGTCAGAAAAAATTAAGAAACGCATGATTACAATTCTAGATGGAATATAAAACTAAAAGCAGCAAATGAAAAAACAAGAACAAGAAAACTTATAGACACAGACAACAGTGTGGTGGTTACCACAGGAAAGGGGGGAGTAGAAAAAGTCAAAGGGGGCTAAATGTATGGTGACAGAAGATTTGGTTTTGGGTTGTAAACACACAATGCAGTATACAGATGATATAGCATAGAATTGTACACTTGAAATCTATATTATTTTATTAACCAATGTTACCTCAAAAATTGATAAATTTAATAAAAATCTAATAAAAATAACCCTGATCCATTATCCCCCTGCATATATTTGTTAATTATTCTTGAGAATCCAGAGAATTCTTGCAAAAGATACAAAATTTTGACATTTTTATTTTATTTCTTACCATATCTATACCAAAACAAACAAAAAAGATGGAAAATATGTAATGTTTACCAAAAAATGGGCTGAAATGCATTAACTATAATTGCTGCATTTAGCACACACAATAGTCACACATCTTAATGTTAACTCTCTCAAGAAAAATGTTTAAATACAAAAGGTATTTTGAAGTGATGGGGAAGAATAGTTTCAGGTGAGCTTTTTTCTGGAAATCTGTGTTGAAATATGTCAAATGTATTTGTACAGAAATTATGAGAATTGAACAGCTAAACAATTTGGAAGGGACCAACCATCTGCAGAGATCATCTGTTGGTAAGGAAGGCATCAGTGCTCATTAGCAAAAAGAATGTTTCCTGCATCCTCAGATGTCTGCCCTAGTTGCCTGGAGCAGACCATATCCACAAGGAAGAGCATGAAGGATATCACTGCCAACAAATAAAAATAATGGGGTTTCTCTGTTTCTATACTGTTGGATTGCTAGATATAGTGGGTTTCTAGTATATTACCTTAGAATGATAAGAACTTTGAAAATTAGATATCTATAGAAGGGTTAATATCAACCCTAATTAGCAAGCCTGATGAACAAGTGGTTTTCTGACAGTTAATCAGTATAACACCACAAATATCTCATTCTTGTCAATTGGACTAATGTGCAAACAATCAAATTTATTGATTAACAAGTTAATGATTACCTTATGCTCCATAGCACTTTAGGCATCTCAAAAGAATTTTATTTTTCTTCTTTAACTCAGGTAGGAAAGGATTGTAGCAGTATTATTGCTGTTTCCTTTTCTCTTAAAAAAATATATATATGAGGATACAAATGCACAGAGGTTTAGGACCTCATAGAACAAACAGTAGAAGTAGGATACTAACGCAAATGGTAGTTGAGAGTTTCCACCTGCTTCATTTCTAATTAATATATTACTGATATATTAATAACCAGAATTGGAAGTTCACTAATTAACTTGGATTGGAATCTGACTTAACAATGTTATTTTCATTCTTAGAAGAAGTTAGTCACTGCTAGTAGATTGAAGATTAGCTATTTGAGCCCACCTCACCCCACCCCCGATACTGATACTCCACAGCTTACTATGAAAACTCATTAAAGTGTTTGTTTTAATCACTTTATGTAACATATTTTAGAAATATGAAATTAGATTTGGAAGGAGTTTCCTAGGTATTTACTAATAAGACATTTAAATAACCACTCACAAGAAAAAAATTCAAAATGGCTCAAAGACTTAAATGTTAGATCCCAAACCATAAAAATCCTAGAAAAAAACATAGGGAGTAAAATATCAGACATTGCTCATAGCAATTTTTTATTGTATATATCTCCCAAGACAAGGGAAACAAAAGAAAAAAAAATAAACAAATGGGACTACATCAAACTAAAAAGTTTTGCACAGCAAAAGAAACCATCAACAAAATAAAAAGACAGAATAGGAGAACACATCCACTGATACATCTGAGAAGGGGTCAATATACACAATTTATAAAGTACTTACAAAACTCAACACCAAAACACCAAAACCACCCAATTAAAAAATGGGCAAAACACCTGAATGGACATTTCTCCAAAGACGTACAGATACCCAATAGACATATGAAAAGATTCTAAACTTCATTATTTATCAGAGAAATGTGAATTTGAACCACAATGAGATATCATCTCACACCTGTCAGGATGGCCATCCTTAATAAATCAACAAACAAGTTCTGGAGAGGATGTGGAGAAAGGGAAACACTTTCGCACTGTTGGTGGGGATGCAGACTGGTGCAGCCACTATGGAAAGTAGTATGGAGATACCTAAAAAAATTGAAAATGGATCTGCCTTTTGACCCAGCAATCTTACTTCTGGGAATATATCCAAAGGAACCCAAAACGCTAATTCAAAAGAACATAAGCAACTATATATTCATTGCAGTGTTATTTACAATCACCAACATAACGAACCAGCCCAAGTGTCCATCAGTGGATGAGTGAATAAACAATCTATGAGACATTTACACAATGGAATAGTACTCAGCTGTAAAAAAAAAATACTTTACTCTTTGCAACAAAATGGATGGACCTGGAGAACATCATGCTAAGTGAAATCTGTCAATCAGAGAAAGACAAATATCATATGATTTCACTCAAATATATAATTTTGTGGGTTGAACAAAAAGGAAAAAGAACTCTTGGACATGGACAGCAGTGTGGTAATTGCTGGGCAGAGTTGGTTATAAGGGGACTAAAGAGTAATGGAAAATATACAATAAAGATTACATTAAAAAAGACAGTAAATAAAGGCATGCTAAGGAGTGAAATGTTGAAGAAAACACAAAGTAAATTTTCCAATCAAGTTTCCTGTCACCAGTCACTAAAGTTAATGGAATTTTAAGTTCAATTTTAGGTCTAACAGACTTTGTTAAAATATAAAACAAGAACAAAAATATAAGTATGTAATATTGTAATTCTTATTGAAGTACATATTACAATAAATACATCCAATTACTAAGCACATTTACATGCTGAGTAATGCCTTTAGTTAATCATTTGCAACCAACTGGATTGTATAAACTCTGAAGATAGGCTATTTAGAAGAACAAAGTCAATATAAATTGAGTTCATTGAGGAAAAAAGTCATTACAATATATGAGACAATCTGAATTCAAAACTCCTAATGGGGATTAATAACATTTACAAATAAGATGAGATCTTAGTTTATACCAATATTAGGACATTGGGAGTCATGAGAATTTATTGTTTGTTAAGAAATTATTGTTTTTTACAACATTATGGTTTTCTCCATTATAAGAAAATTTAAAGAGGGGAAATGTGATCTTGTGGTACACATGTAATTTTGTATTACATGCAAATAAGCCTAAAATTTCTATAGCCAAATTTCACACAGTTTGCCACCCAGAGAAACAATCTAATTTTCAAGATTCAATAGGATTCTACTTCACTTAAATATCTACTTATGACTACACCTTACTACAGTTTATTTTAGAGATTTCTGCAGATAACTCAAGGGATTTATTGAGAATAATCAAATAACAGCTTTATATGCTTTTTCTATAGTTAGGATGCAAATTTTATATGTAAATCTATTAAGTAATAGGATATAAGCTCATAGAAATTTCCAGTTCTTCCATTCTAGAAACTGAGTAAAGGCTTCAGTTATGAATGAATAGGTAATTATATTTTTTCTGATCCAGTTAGGATTTGTCTTACACAATCATTTTGTTACCAGAATACAACAGGCCATATGTCTTTGATGAAGGCCTTTATAATTCATTTTAATTATAGCTAAAATGTTAATGTTATTTCAAAGCAGGCCTTATATTTATGTAAAATCTCAGTCACTCATTGCTGTGACAATTTGTATTTGTTAATATTCAACTTTATATCTTTTATTCCCTTCAAAATGTTCACTTTCTCTTTGAATGTATGTATGTGTTGTTACCAATATCCTACATCAGTGAGGTAACAGGGCACGAGGAAAGGGAGACCCAGGATCATAATATCAGCTAAAGGCTAAAAGAGAAGCTTCAATTAAATCCAAAGTAGTCATAGATCTTCCTTTATGATTAAAAGCAAAATAACCAAACAAACAAAAAAACAGAAAAACATGGATACCAGGAATCATTTCCTAGATACATTATTAACCATCGTAATTGATTTCAGTATTGTAGAATAATATTACTTGAGTTTTATGCCCACTATTGGACTTAAGACTTAAGAAGTTAAGACTTCCTTCCCAAATTCTAGTTATGTCATCTCTAGGAACAAAGGCAATAAATGTAACTACTGTAAGGTGTTAAAAATAAGGAAAATGTGTTAGATGGGGGTGGGGAGGTATAGGGGGAGTCTGTTCTTTCCATTCATTTTTCTGTAACTTTTCAAAATCACCCAGATATTTTAATGTTGCCATTTCACTTTGACAGTTCACAAATGTAGAAAAAATGCTTTTATATTATAATTTTTCTTATATAATGCAGTGACCTTCAACACATCAAAAAGTGGAAAATATCACAGAATTATCTAAAATGATGTTCAGTTTAAGCATGAGTAAATTTAGTGAGAATATAAACTAAGAAAGCTTTTATTGAAGCTTTCTTCAATAAAACCCGAAGGAATAGATATGGATGCATTTCTTATTGTTTTTTTTATTTATTTTTAGAGAGAGGGAAAGGGAAGGAGAAGAGAGGGAGAGAAACATGTGTGTGATTGCCTCTTGAGTGCCCCCTACTGGGGACCTGGCCCACAACCCAGACAGGTACCCTGAGTGGGAATCAAACTGGCAACAATTTGCTTCCCAGGCTGGCACTGAATTCATTGGCCGCACCAGCCAGGGCTGGATACATTTCTTTACCTGGAAAAAATAACCTCCAGGGGTTTTGTTTGTTTGTTTGTTTTGTTTTGTTTTTTCGCTAGTCTTCCTTACTTGATAGGTGTCAAATTAGCAAAAGTTTTCTTAAAGTTGTATTGGGAATGTTTAATTGATTGTATAAATAGATGTAAAAGAAATTATGGTTACTAATTTGTAAATCTGTGTACACTATATTAATTATGATTTCAATAATACTTTTTAGCCTTGGGTGATGTGGCTCAGTGGATTGAGCACTGGCCTGTGAACCAAAGGGTCACCAGTTTGATTCCCAGTCTAAGGAACATGCCTGCATTTCTGGCCAGGTCCCCAGTAGTGGGTGCACAAGAGGCAACCACAGATTGATGTTTCTCTCCTTCTCTCTCTCTCCCATTCCCTCTGTCTAAAAATAAATAAATAAAAATCTTTTAATAAGAAAGGATAACAAATAGGAAGAGATTGAGAATACAATGTTGAAAATATGAGAACCAGTTAGTATTACAATATATACTACTTTACTTTGTTTAATTAAATTGATATTTATTGATCTTCGATCATCCACTGTGCTTGGCACAGTGGGTGATTCAAAAATCAACTGGACATGACTACTGTGTTGTCAGAGCTCAAACTACTGAAATATTTTTTTAAGTATAGAAAACAAGTTTAATTCCAGTAAATGTTGTAACTGAGCTATAGACAAAGGGTACATTAAACAAAGGGAGAGGAGAAATTGCATGTAATTGGAAAATTTGGGAATAATGTACTCAGGATACACTATAAAAGATGAATGAAAATTTTAAAGGTAGGGAAAGGCAATTGAAGTGAAAAGAACCTGATGAGCAAAATACTATCAGCCCTCCATATCCATAGGTTTTACATCCACAGATTCTACCAGTGGTGAATCAAAAATATTCGGGGTGGAGGAGAGAAAGTTATATTGTTGCTTACGTGTATGATGTGATTAGGCCTACAATGGTTGTGTCTGTACCAAACATGCACAGAATTGTCTTGCTCTTGTCATTATTCCCTAAATAATACAGTACAACCGCTATTTGTTAGATATTATATACAATCTATTGCATTACATGCAAATACAATTCTCTGCCACTTTATATAAGGGACTTGAGCATGGTGGATTTTATCCTAAGAGGGTTCTGGAACCCATCTTCATCAGATAACAAGGGACAACTATATATAGAAAGAAAGTGACCACATTTATTAAATAAATCTAAATAAGTTTATTACAAGTAAAGGTTATTTCCAGTATGTTTCTTTTCTACCAAAACATTTTACTGAAAACACTTCTAACCATATATCTTTGAAATTAAATGAATTTATTTTGAGAACTACAATCATATAGCTATTAAATTATTTACCAATTTATTCAACAAGGATTTATTGAGTTTGGGGCCTATTCAATAGTCCCCTAAGCATAGTAAACATAAAAACTCGAACAAAATTAGGTTTGATGTGTCTGCTGTAGGGAAAGTGTAAGAGAATAAGAACATATATAGCTGATTATAGATGAATGCATCCACTTATATTTGTTGAGAAAAGTGACTATGTAAGATTTTTACTCCAATTCCAAGCTAATATAAAAGTCTGTTACAATTTTAATGATATTAATAGAAAAACACAAAATTTTAATGATACTGATAGAAAAATTCTGGTTCAGAGACAAAGGACAATTTGTTACTCATATGAGTAATGGTAGCAGAATATCAGGATACATTTTCGTACACTGATTCCATAAGTTCTGATTGTCCCAGAGAGACATCAATTAAACCATGTACAATTGTACACATGGTAGGTTCCATTACAGTAGAAAACCAGACCTCAGGGAACACAATGTTCAGTAAGCATACCTACCCTTTGCTCCAAAGGAAGAAACTATCTTGGTCTAACAAGGCTGTTGATTATAAAAACATCCTAAAAAAGGAATCCAGCCCTGGCTGGTGTGGCTCAGTGCATTAAGTGCTGGTCTGTGAACCAAAGGGTCATCAGTTCAATTTCAACTCAAGGTACATACCTGGGTTGTGGTCCAGGTCCCTAGTAGGGGGTGCATGAGGGGCATCCACACATTGATGTTTCTCTCCCTCTCTTTCTCCCTCCCTTCCCCTCTCTCCGAAAATAAATAAATAAAATCTTTAAAAATAAGAATCCAGAACAAAAAGAGTCAGTGGCTCTGTTTGTAGGATGTGAAGAAGTATAAGGAACCCGTGGAGAACCATCTTTCAATAGAACTGAAATAAAGATAAGGAAATTACTCATTCTGACTATACTTCAAGAAAGAATAATGTATCATGTACACACTAACACTTTAGCTGGGTCTTGACAGTTAAGTAGATAAAACCATTTAGAAGAGTATTATAGGCAAAAAGAGTATAGCTGAAGGTATGGTGATAGAAATATGAACAGCCTCTTTAGTGAAAAATGGGATTTCTGAGGGATGGATGGATATAGAGGGAAATGTAGAGAGTTATTAGTTTAGACAAAATGTGAGTTAGCGGAAGGTTGTGGAGGTAAATGAATGCTCTTCTAAATAATTTGTTCTTTCCATAGAATAGTAGACAGCCATCAAAGATCTTTGAGTTAAGGAAGAATAAAATAATAATCTAACTTGCAAGGGAAATATCAATATTATTATGGAGGCCAAGAAATAATTGAAACTACAATCATAAAAGAAAAGGAGAAAGGAGGTAATTGTGATAAAAGATAAAGGTCTGTATATAAAATGAGAAGACTACAAGGATATTTTGAAATGTTCATTGACAGAAATCCTTGATTAATTGGATTAATGGGATGAGGATAAAATAGAAGATGGTATTCAGGATCTTAGTTAGATGAGATGGAATATAATACTGTCAACCAAAAGAGGCAGAAAAACAATATGAAACAAGTTCATCCAAAAGCTATATTAAAGGGAAAATCTAAGCTCTATTTTTAGACACAGTTATGTTCACATGCCTGAGAGACATTCATCTATAGACATCAAATACATAGTTTCCACTTTAATTTTATCTTGAGTTTAGGGGAACGAAGACTGTAGACAGCACACAGGATCTCATCGAAAAGGGACACTATGTTCTACCATTCTATCTCAACATTCTTAACAATAGCCGAGAAAAGAGCTTTTTTCATTTTTTTTTTATTTAGGTCCTGCAAATTATACAGTCTGTTCTGATTTTAGATTTTAAATTGGAAGTCAACTTGGAAGATTTCTTTTAAATAACCATGCTATTTCCAATTAAGAATATAAATACAGAAATAGCATAGAGAGCCTTTATCTTCCACTGGGAAACACAGTTTAAAACAATCTCTACCACATTATAGGCCTTAAATAGATTAGTTTCATCTTCTTAAAATGCGTGAACAAATGTTAAATTTTTGAATATAATTATTTCAAATATTTTTCTCATAATGATTTATGAGTACATTTGGAAAATAATGAGGATCCAGGCAACTTAGACAGAGACAGAAATAATCCAGGACAGAGATAAGTCTTGTAGTTGCTATAAGAAGGAGGACCTTCGAGTAGTGGGACCTGAACTGCACACTTGCATATGGCTTATGCAGGCGGAAAGAAGGATGTAGTTTATCAAATACAGAAAATCTAGACACATTTTCATTGAATACTTCTCCTCAATTACCTTGTTAAGCAGCTCATCTGTGTGTCTGTGTCACTGTTAGCCACTGGATTTTCACTTCCCAAGAAAATCTAATTTCTTGCAAATGAACAAAACAGTAGGTCATATATGATGCTATGGTAGTTAATGATATTTCATTTTTTCCCACTCCCTAGTAACTCATAGTCCCAGGATTCCACAAGGATGGTCCAGAAAAGCTGTTACATAAGTGCAGGATGATGATATGTTTTTAATTTATCTGCTTCTCACTTTTCTCTATTAACAAAAAAAAATAATGAGGAAAGGATCCCAGTACAGATTTCAATGCATATAATCACTTTACTAACTATACTTAGAGTAGATTGGATACTTAGGTTGATTAAAATATTTTGTTTGTAGCTTCTAATTTGCATTAAATAATATTTTTATAAACAATTTTGCAATCAGAATGCCAAGAGAATTATGAAGTGCTTACTAATTGCCTGGCCCTCTGCTCTGGATACAGGATGAACTGGGGACAGTGCTGTATTGGCCACACTATGGCACAGAAATAGAGATGAGCCTAAGAGGATTTAATGTGTATTTCTAAATGTGTATATTAACCTCTCAATATCTTTATTGTAATTATATACACATTTTTATAAAAACATAAAGTTTACCCTGATCTTGGTTATTAGTCTCTGTGATGATAGATCCACTCCTAAGGAGGAATTTTAAGTGAATTTCTAATCTTCAACATCTTAATGTAGGAAAGGGAAAATCATTTTCTGTATCCATTTTATTGTTAACTACAGACAACTCCTGATAACTCCCACCCAGGCTAAATTGTATCCCAGATGTTTCACTTGTCTTCAATTTTATTTTATTTATTTTTATTGTTGTTGTTACAATTGTCCTGACTTTTTACCCATTGCTCTTGCCTGCCCCATCCCTCTCCACACCCACAATCAATCCCTCCCATTGTCTGTGCCCATGAGTCCTCTATTCATGTTCCTTGGCTTGTCCCTTTCCCTTCTTTCCCCCATTATTACCCTCCTCCATTTCCTCTGGTCACTGTGTTTATTCTTTATTTCCATGCCTCTGATACCATTTTGGTCATATGCTTGTTTTGTTGATTAGGTTCCACTTATAGCTGAGATCACATGGTATTTTTCTTTCACTGACTGACTTATTTCAATTAGGATAAAGCTTTCCAATTCCATCCATGCTATTGCAAAAGGTAGGAGTTCCTTCTTTCTTTCTGCTGCATAGTACTCCATTCTGCAAATGTACCAGGTTTTTGATCCATTAATTTACTGGCTGGGCACTGAGGCTGTTTGTAGAACTTGGCAATTATAAATTGTGCTGCTATGAACATTGGGATGCATAGGTTCTTTTGAATTGGTGTTTCAGGGCTCTTAGGGTATAATCTCAGCAGTGAAATTACTGGGTCAAAATGCAGTTCAAATTTTAGTTTTCTAAGGAAATTCCATACTGTTTTCCACATTGGCTGTACCAGTCTGCATTCCCACTAACATTTGACTGTGGTTCCCTTTTTTCCACAACCTCACCAGTACTTGTTGTTTGTTAATTTGTTAATGATGACCATTTTGACCAGTGTGAAGTGTTATCTCATCATAGTTTTAATTTGCATCTCACTAATGGCTAGTGATTTTAAGCATTTTTCACATGTCTATTGGCCCCTTGTATGTCCTCCTTTGAGAAGTGTCTGTTTAGGTCTCTTGTCCATTTCTTAATTGGATTGTTTGCTTTCCTAGGGTAGAGTCATGTGAATTCTTTATATATTTTGTAGATCAAACCCTTGTCCAAGGTATCATTGGCAAATATGTTTTCCCATATGGTTGGTACCCTTTCTATTTTGTTGATGTTTCCTTTACCTGGCAAGAAGATTTTTAGTTTGATGTATTCCTCATTGTTTATTCTTTCCTTTATGTCCCTTGTCCCAGAGGATGTATTGGTGAAAATATTGATGCATGAGATATCTGAAATTTTTCTGCCTATGGTTTCCTTGATGACTTTTATGGTGTCACAACTTATATTTAAGTCTTTTAAAAATCTTCAGTTTATTTTGGTGTATAGTGTAATTTGGTAGTCTAGTTCCAATTTTGGCATGTACTTGCCCAGATTTCCCAACGCCACTTATTGAAGACTCCATTTTTTTGTGCCTGTCCCTTTTGTCAAATATTAACTGTCCATATTGACATGGGTTTATTTCTGGATGTTTTATTCTGTTCCATTTTCTATGTGTCTGTTCTTCTGCCAGTACCAGACTGTTTTGATTACAGTGGCCTTGTAATATAGTTTGATGTCAGGTATTATGATCCCTCCTACTTTGTTCTTCTTTCTCAAAATTGTTGCAGCTATTTGGGGTCATATGCAGTTCCATTTAAATTTTTGAAACTTTTGTTCTATATCTGTGAAATATGTCATTGATATGTTAATAAGGATTTCATTGAATCTATAAATTGCTTAGGATAGTATGGACATTTTGATGATGTTAATTCTTCCAATCAATGAATATGGTGCATGCTTTCATTTGTTTGTGTCTTCCTTCATTTCTTTCTTCAGTGTTGTATAGTTTTCTGGGTACAACTCTTTTACTTCTTTGGTTAGGTTTATTCCTAGGTACTTGATTTTTTCTTTTTGCTATATCAAATGGGATTTGTTCCTGATTTGTGTTCCTGATATTTCATTGTTGGTGTACTAAAATGCCTTCTATTTCTGAATATTGACTTTGTAACACACTATTTTGCTAAATCCATTATTAGGTTGAATAGTTTTTTTGTGGAATCTATAGGATCATCTATGTACACTGTTATGTCATCTGTAAACAGTGACACTTTTACTTCCTTCTTCCCAATTTGGATACCTTTTATTTCTGTTTCTTGTCTGATCACTATGGCTAGAATTCCCAATACTGCCTTGGATAGAAGTGGTGAAAGCAGTCATCCTTATCTTGTTCCTGATCTTAGTGGGGAAGCTTTTAGTTTGTTTTACAATCATGTGGTAAAGCTTCCCTCAAATAATAACTTTTTAAAGACTATCCTTTCTTGCTTGTTT